>LQRL01082151.1:4090-40991 GCA_001703475.1 Hydroides elegans | reverse complement strand
ACATTTAGACTTTCACCTACAGCAACACCCTCACCCATTGCATGCTCCCAACTCTCATTTGGCACTTTCTGTTTATTTTGCTCTAGTCGTCTCGATATAATTCTCTTAAATTTTCTCTCGTCCTTTCGTTCGATCTAGTCATGTCCCTCTCTGGTTCTACTGATCTTCTTATGCTTTGAACAAATAATCTTATACATACATGTACAAAACGTGGAATTCATACAAAATAACCGCATGGCTGTTACACCCTAAAACCAGTTTTACTATGACTACATACTATTTTTAATCATCAACCATTGTCTTCATCAGGAACTGGCGGACACCGCTTTGGAGCAGATCGAGGCGACCAAGCCGCCCGTCTTCCTGCGCTTCATCAACCTCCTCATCAACGACGCCATCTACCTGCTCGATGAGGCACTATCTGTGAGTTGTCTATTATTGCTTTTAGGGGTCGAAGCTAGGCAAAATGCTGTCTGTGAATTTATAAATTTTGGATTAAATACATTGAATTAGATGTCCCGTGGCAGGGAGGGGTCATCTAACTGCTCGATTATGCACTATCCGAGAGTGAGCAAAATATGATAGATATTGCGATGGCATTTGGAGGCTGAGTAATGAATTTGAAAGGGGACAGGTGTGTTAAATCCACCGGGAAAGCTAATGCTGCCGGTTACCCGGAAGGGTATCAAGCTGCTCGATTAAGCATTATCCATGAATTATGTATAGGCCTACTGTTTAAAGGGATTTCAATCTGTGAAGTAGGGGCTTAGAAAGTTATAAGTCCCTATCCAGCAATACAGAAAGGGGTGTCATGCAGAGGGCTGAGAGGTTAAATGCATGAGAATACGCAATACTGTCGATCTCAGCTGGTCGAAAATAAAATGGAAAAATGCTTTGACCTAAAAACATCACATCTCAAAAGCCCCAAAAACCCCCATAAAGCCTTGTTTGTCAATCTCTGTCTCGTCCTGGTATTCAAAACTTACTCAAATATTCCCCGTTATCGTTTATCGCTTTCTTTTGCAGTACATGTCTCAGATTCGCGAGAAGGAAGAGGAGCGTGATCGCGGTGATTGGAATTCGCTCGCAGCTCGCGAACGACAGCGAACCGAGGGCGATTTCCGACATATGGGCATGATAGGTGAGTGGCCAGTTGTTTTTTGAAAAAGTGTAAATGGTTATAAAACGTACATTGTATATGTGACGCCTGGATATAACTGTCTTGAACTCAGTTATCACTGATGAGGTGTATAGCATTTGTACGTTAGCTCTAAATCTGAATGCCATTATTTTAACAGCTCGGCAATATTATTTATATCTCCAAAAACTGAAGAAAAAAAAAAAACATTCAGGGAGCCCTAAAGTATACAGCTTAACCTATTCATGTAAGTGCATGCTTTAATACTTTCTCAACCGTATAATAATAGTTATATCTAAATAAACAAATTTTGTATTTCTAAAATTATTCTTTCATTACAGCCCGGTTCCACAACATCATGGGCAACGAGACGATAGCGGTGCTGGGCATGCTGACGTCACACATCTCCAACGTCTTCATGCACGACGTCATGGTCGACCGCCTGGCCGCCATGTTGAATTACTTCCTCAAGCATTTGGTAAGTTAAAATAATTTGTTTCTATTTTTCGCATTACTTTAAGAAATATGAGATTATAATGAGTGAAATATAAAAGAGAATTATAAGGAAAAGAAGGGAGAAAGAAAGAGGTAAAGAGACAAATAAGGTTACTAACAAGAACGGAATGAATAAGAAAATATATAAAATGCAATCAATGAATTTTGAAATTGGTCAAATTGGATTCGCCATTTCGAACTCATTCTCCAGGTTGGTCCGCGTCGCAAGGAATTCCGCGTCAAGGACAAAGACAAGTACAAGTTCAAGCCCGTCGACTTAGTGCAGGGCATCTGCCAGGTCTATTTGCATTTCACTGAGCACGACGAGTTTTGTGAAGCAGTGTCTAAGGATGGCAGGTGAGGAAGGCATTTTTTTTTTTTTGAAAGATGTATTATTTCTTTGAAGCGGTTCTTGTATTGCGCCTGTGAAATTAACACACATGTCCAAAAATGTCCATGACAAAAACTGGTTATTTAAACGGAATTTGAGAGGGCTTGAAATGTTTTAGTTCGCAACGGATGATTTGACGTGCTCGGGCCCAGAATAATGTAGTTTGAATTATCCGCACCAAAAATTATCAGCATAGAATTGGTCTAAAATAATAGAGAAGTACCAAAGTATCGACTAACCAGTTCAAATTACACTGAAATTCGAATCATCCGGGGTTTAATATCAACTGTAACCTGCTGAGTGATTAAATGCTTTAATATATATATTTTCATATTTTGAACTTTGTACATGTTTTATATTCTTGAAATACACATTGCTAGATTGGCATCAGTTGGATGGGTTAAACCGTTATAATTTGTATTTGTAGCTTTAGATAACTTTTCGTGACTACAGTAAGGCAAATATATATGTTTTCATAATTTGTACTTGAAATTAATTTTTTTATATTCTTCAAATAAATTTTACTAGATTGGCATCAGTTGGATGGGTTATCATTTGTATTTGTAGCTTTGTATAACTGTTTTCGTGACTACAGTAATGCAAATATATTCATTCACGGTAATTTCCTCTGTATACTTTCATTGAACATTTCCCTTTTGATATGGGTAATATGTTAAAGGGTTATGGCCTCATTCAAGTTTTTCCGACCTCTTCGAATCTCATGTTTAAACATTAATGTACCCTTATATGATTTGATTCGTTTTTCAGATCCTACTCCCATGAACTCTTTTTGAGAGCGCGCGAGATCCTGCAGCGGTTTGGATACGTGCACATGATTGAAGACTTCACTCAACTCGCCGAAAAAGTTAAGGTCTGTTATCACTCATGGTCATTTAAGCTCCTTGTAAGTCAGTAAGTCAGCTAGGTCAGTAATCAGGGGCCATATTTATCAAAATCTAAGTGCACTTACATTCTAAGTCAGTAGGTGAAATCTCAATTCCTAGCTGGAAATATACCATCAAGCAGCTATAATCATAATCACTTATTCGATTTGAAGCTATTTGAAATATTACAAGAGGAAAGTTCAAGCAATAACCGAGATATCAACTACGAACTTAGAATGTAAGCGCTCTTAGATTTTGATAAATATGGGCCCTGGTACACCCAACCTTGCAGATGTGTAAGGTTGTGTTATGATGAATTGTGAATTCGGGTCATTTCATTAAAAAAAATCAAAATATTTCAATAAACAACTAATCATCGTAAAACCGAACACAGTGAAACCGAATTATTTCGGCAACCAAACACAAAAGGTATTAAGTCCAACTCCTAGGCTTGCCAAATGCGTATTACTTTTGAAAAAAAATGTTCCTTTAGATTTATCATTTACCTTTTTCAGAGCATTGCATTGTTCGCAACGATTGAAGAGGGGGCGGCCGTCTGCCGTTGCGATCACCCTATATTTCATATTCTAAATCCTATAGTTTAATATCTATGTACTTCTGATTTTCTTTCTTCGCATCCCCTCTTTCGCTGCCTTAACTAGCGCGCCGCAGGCGCTCCCTTTTATTAGCTCTTTCACTATGATTTTCATATTTCAGAGCATCGCGGTGTTCGCCGCGATCGAGGACGAGGCGACGGACGACGCGCCCGACGATTTCCGCGACGCCATGTTGTTCACGCTCATGCGCGATCCCGTCATGCTTCCGGCTTCAAAGAACGTTGTGGATCGCTCAACTATTTCGCGCCATTTACTCAGGTAACAAATAGAATTTCATAAATTGTTTATTGGTTGATGGCTCAATTTATTCGCTCGGCCTCAAAATAAAAAGTCAGTCCCTCACTATTGTCATCACATTCCTAGCCTTACCTGTTTCTACTATATTAAGATTGTTCGCAAATTCTGACGTTTTATCAAAAAGTGTGTATAAATACTCTTATTTTATTTCAGCGACCAATTCGATCCCTTCAACCGCCAACCTTTAACTATGGACATGGTCATTCCTCAACCCGATCTCAAGCAGCGCATTCAGACTTGGCTCGCCGAATGGAAAACCAAACGAGAAAACGAAACCAGTCAAAGTGAAAGTGAAACCAGTGGAAATGCCCAACCTGCAGAAAGTGATGCCACATTGGATGATATTTATAGTTGATAAAGTGTGATAATGTACTGTTATTGTTGTTGATGTTGAGATTTTTAGTCATGGAACTATTTTAAGGCTCGTTATTAAAGTTGTAGCAAGCCAACCTATTTATAAATTTGTTCCACATCTATAAAATGACCGAACAGACAAGTGTGTTCGGGGATCTATTTTTTTCTTGTGCGTGCGGACTGCGAACATGAGGAGTTACATATACATGTAGTTAGATTATGTTTAAGAATTTTATAAACTTTTGGAAAATCAAACAATAAACCTTTATTTAGTTGAATTGAATATCAAGGTTTATTTGATAGCCCCAAAACTGTTGCCTTAAGAGTATTGTTATTGTTTCTTGTCATGATGTTAAAATATTGTCCCAAGTAGAGGAGAGATTCGTTGTTGATTTCTTAACGCTCCGAATTTTATAAACATTTTTTCCTTTTGTACATGTTTTTCTTAACATGGGACCGGTATGTAATGCTTGAACTCATCACATTGCTCTGAAATGTTAATGTATAATATAACAGTTACTGAGCCTTACAAGTTTTATTTTTGTGGCAATTGTCTGTGTTGATATAATATATACATGTAGGTATTTGTTCGTGAATGACATTGTGATTTAATGTCTAATTACTCAAGCTATTTTCTTTTTGTTGGAGCGCATATGTATCTTCAGCTTTATTTGTCATCCGCATTAACGGATTCGCACATAACGATGTATTAGGTTAGCCGATTGGTGAACTGTTGATGGCTACTACCTATATAGATAGATGCAATTTACTTGTTGAATGCCATACAAAATCACAATAAAATATAAAGCAAGCATAGGCGTTTATTTTCTAAACCATACATTACAATTGTTATATCCATATGCTGAATTTCCCTTTCACTTTATCATTTTTATAAACATTTTTGTTATTCCTTAATAAGCTTTTCATATAGTAAAATCTATATAATCTTCATTTGTTACGTTTCATGGAAGTTCAATAATATTAGAACACACATAAATAAAACCTAATATAACTGGAAAAGTATAGTCAATAATCATTTTGATTTTGTTGTCATCACCGGATACATTATTAGTAATGCTTTAGCAAACTGCTGGTGGACATATCTTATTTAGCATCCAGCTTATATCTTCGTTAGATTTGTTCTCCATTAATTTCCAAATGAATAACTCTTCGGGTTCTGGTTTTATTACAAGCCATGCTAATGCCACTTTTTCCTCATCAACAATCGGTTTTAGGTTTTCAATTAGTTCCATGAAAAGAATGAAACCAGTTCCATGTTTGCTGTCTAATTTAGCAATTAGTTCATCCATAAAGCGTGGTATAGAGGATTTGGCCTCATGGTATGTTGATGTTTTAATGAGGTTAAGTGTCTTTTTAAAATCACTCCCATAGTTGTCATATGGAACCAATGCAGTTGCAGAATCACCAATGTGATATACTCCTAGGTTGCTGGATCGCGACGGGTAATTAGTATAGTACTGTGAAATCAATGGTTCTAAATACATTTTGAACTTATCATATCCGTTGTTTCCACCATAACTCCTCGGAAACGCGATGACCATGTTCAAACAAGGATCAGTAGCTGTAACAATACATAGCCATTCTATTTTTTTTTATAACTATTATATTTTCAAAAAATATAGCCTAGCGCACTGGTATCAAGACAGCACATTTAAAAAATACCACTGCTGTTAGAGGCAATGAATGTCAATTGATAATGTTAACCTTATAAAATTATCAAAATATAGATGATAAACCAGAGGATTGCAGTTAAATCATTTAAGAACTACATCATAATCAGCTGAGCATACATAAACATGAAACATTATGCAAAGGATAAACAACGTGATTCTTTGTGATCATTCATGTTAATTTTCTTTTCTTTTAATCAACATAGTAATACAGGGTTTTGCGTAGATGTCATTAAATCTTTTTAAGGCTAAAAGGAACATTTTAGGGAATATCTAGTACTTTATTATAATTTTAGTCATAACTATATATATTATACTGTATATTTATATTAATATTTCCTTATGCAAATGTTAGCGGACGAGATGGTACTAGATGGTACATATAAATACAACTATAATCATACCTTGACAAGGAATTGTCTCCTCTGAAATAGGTATTGCATTCCTCATCAATAATATCGCAAATGAATAAGCAATAATGACGACAGACAATGAAACTATGGCTATAAATCCTTTTTCCATGATTTCGTCTTTTGCACTTATAATAAGCTAATATTTATAATTTCAGTCTAAAATCAACAAAACCAAATATCATGTTATCTATCTGTTAAACAAAAATATACTTCTAAATAATCGCACACAACTTTATACAATCATTTATAATAGTTATAGCCATATACCGGTCGATAGAATAACTACACAAAGAATGGTGGAAAGCCTGCTATATAGTCGTTGTACCTTTGATCACTACAATAATAGATTATCAGATTTTATTGAGTTATAAATAGACATTTTTTGTATATGAAGATTTGCTGCGATTTAATGGACTTATTCTGTTCCCTAGTATCAAATCGTGCATGAATGAACAATAAAGCAATAGTTCAGTAACCTATAACGCGATTTACGATTTGCAATTTACATTTTTCTGAACTGATCTTGTTATAGTTTATCGAACAGATCAGCTCATGACATAAATTATTCAGGCTTAGTATATACCACATTCATGGTAGACTTCTACTATTGTCTAAAGCGTTTACACTAGAGTTTTACACTAGGTCTTATGTATATTAAAGTTTTATGTATAAAACTACCCAGGGACAAAACAACAGAATAATGCTTTAGCAGAACAACGGCATTGAACAACCCCAGTGACTTGTTAAGCAGACATTATCTGTTAAATGATTATTATATATCACATGTCAAAACTAACAATTTTACACACTGTTTCAATATTAAGTTTCATATTTACAACTGTGTGCAAATTACTTCAAAATCATAAGAGTGTTGATATCAAAACAGTGCACCTCACCACAACTCGTCATACATTTTGTCTTCCGTTGTTCTGTAGTACAAAAAGTGGTGGACCTACCAATCCTATTACTTCGAAAAAATCGCCTACTTTCAGATTCAATTGATGATTTTTCAAATAAAACATATTATGTTACACAGAATGGTGCATCAGAAATCAGCTTCATATCTTCTGAGTAAAAATTTGAAATGTTATTATGATTGATAAAGATTAAGACAGTAATGATGTCACAAGTTACACAGTATGTTTTCGTATCATACACACTTAATATAATATGATTTCTTTGAAAAAATATCAATTGAATCTGAGAGCAAGTGATTTGTTCGCATTAAAAGGGGTCAGTGTTTTGTATAACATTGAAAAAAAGCGTTTAAGAAAGTTTACCTTCACGCTCAATTTACGCTTAAAATCACAATAATATCTGAGCTTTAAGTGTGAATACCAGAAAACCTTATTTTGACTACGCAAGTATTGTGTTTGGGCTAAGCATGCAGCCAATAGTGTAAATTTAAGATATTCAACGGGTGGTTTCAGGTTTGATGATAACCTTGCGTAATAATATAAACACAAAACATTGCCTTTGAAGGGTTCGATTTGTTACCAAATCTACAAGCGTCGCAATCAATCCCAATAAGTTCATTTTCTTAAATTAATGGACACATGAATTGATACATTTCAATAAACCTTGATTTCGTTTCTTGAATTTACAATAAGAAATATTTAAACTTAATATTTTAACTTGAATAATGAATTTTAAAGGCGAGTCTAAACCAGGTTCTTGGTTAAAACAAACGGAAACTTATCTAGACGTGATATGAGAAATAACCCCTTTTCCGACGTGATTGCTGTAATATAGATACATATGAAGATGATTAGAATTAAAATCCCTGACAATAATGTGTAACATACATTCTTTTATGATTAACTTATATTGCAAAAGTCGATGCAGAGAGAGGATAATGACAATGATTTGAGACACAAGAAAGTAAGAACTGAAAGTAAGAAGATACAAATCAATGTCATGTTTTTACATTTTTGTTAGGATGAATCACCGTCCCGCATTTCCTTCCCGTCCTCTTCTATCATAAGATTTCCGATCTAAGCATTTGTACACCCACCGACCATTTCAGAAAATCAGAAAATATAATGATATATGATATAAAAAAGACAAAACTTTTATCACAAACATAAAATAAATGATGATTATATATATGCTTATTTCATTGTATGATGTAAGTCGATTCCAGAATATTATTCACGAACCATCCCTATCTCTAAGTTAGTTAACGGTTAAAGAATAGAGGAGTAAAATGTGGTAGAGAGTGTGGCATCTATTTTCATTCATTTTCCTTTAGTTACTTTTGTGCTTTAAACGATATAATATTACTAAAATGATGTAGCTCATTTTATAAAATATTATCATATTATATGTTTTCATCTCGAACAGCAGCCGTACACCACTCAATTCTTTTCTCAGCTTTTAACAGCTAAGGCTGTTCTCGAATGCATCCGTTGTCGGGACCTCAAAATGCACATTACACTGTTTACGTATTGAAACGCTAATCACATTTCGGGTTTCCATAAGAAATTATCTATTCTAATTTTGAATAAACCAGTTGGTTGGAGTTTCTGCGTCGGTCCATGCACAAGGCACACCCATAACATATGTTTGATTATCTCTTTTTTGATACTCTAGCATATTAAAATAAAGTCATATACTTATTGTATACCAATCTTTATTATTTTGGTATCATGCAATTTGGTAGGATTATGCTTGGTGTTTTTATTAGTGGCACATGAGTGTTATAGTGATTGTTTAATGTTATATTTCCAAACTCTTGTTTGTCTACTCATCATGGGCTCAATTATGTTAAGTACCCTTGGAGGTAACAATAGAAATTAAATCAATGGACATGAATTCAATTTCAAACTAAACATCACATTTTTATCATTGCATTCCTTGTGTATTGGGTTCTATATGAATGGTGTTTGTCAGCTACATATACTTACTTGAATTTAATATTTAACTTGATTGTTCAAACTTCATATGCCTCTTTATTAGCATGTACCATTATGAAAAACTGTTTATTTTGTTGCTGTTAAGCAATGGTACCATAAAACCTGACACAATAAGAATATAAGATTTATAATTTACCATTAAAATAGCTGCATTTTTCACGGGCCGTACTTCTAATTAACAAAACTATCATTTTGTTTCACTTCAAACCTAAAAGTACCAACTTAGTAATTGATACATCTCATATTTATTTCGGTTTTAAAATACATTACAACATGTTACATCAAATAGCATAGACACTTAGTTCTAAATATATATATCATAGTGAAAGGATGGTTACATTGTATCCTTTACAGTCAGTATTAATAGCACGAAATGTCCGTTTCGAATTACTTGTTATTATAATTGATTTCAAAACAATCAACACTGTTGCTTTTAATTGGCTATTTTATAGACAACTTGCTGGTGGACATATTTTGTTAAACATCCAATCGATGTCCTTTTTGGATTTATCTTCCCAAATATTCCATAAAAATATCTCACGTGGCTCTGATTTTAATAAAAACCATACCAATGATGAACGGTCCTCCTCCAGCATAGGCGCCATGTTTTCTTCAGTGAAAAACTGAACGATTGCAATGTCAGTTTCGTTTTGTACTAGCTCCTTCACGTCTTTGTAAAAGTCATGTATGAAAGTTTTTCCATCTTCATAAGTGGACGTCTCGACAATATCTAGCACTCGTTGAAGATCATCACAATGGTTTTCATATGGAACCAATAGAGATGAATCTCCGCCAAAATGAAAAACTGTAAGGTTCTGGGATCGATTAGGGTATTGCCTGTAGTAGTCGGTTATTAGAGTTGTGATATATCTTTTGAATATATCATTATAATTTTCATCGTCAGAGCTTCTTTCAAACCCAATCACCAGGTTCAAGCAAGGACTGGCTTCTATAAATGAAGATAAACAAATTCAAAGTAATTAAACATGATTTAAACTCCATTAATAGCAACACTATTAACAATATAAGTTTATTATTTGAATGAGTGTATCGTCAATTTGTTATAATATGTAACGTAACATGTATCATTTTCAGAAGGATGGTGTTACTATTTATTGCACCCTTTTGAATTATTTTGTTAAAACAATCATTTTAAAGGACATGTGAAGAGAAAAATTAAGATAAAATACCGATAAAATGCCGATAAAATACAATTTAGGACTATGCTAGTAAATCAGACACTAAACGACGAAAAAGTTAAACCTTGACATTGAATTTGCTCATCTAAATGGAATAATTTATTCCTCATTATAAATATTGCAAATGAATAAGTAAAAATAATCACTATCAGTGATAGTATAACTTTTATCTGCGTTTCCATATTTTATCTATGTAGTTTCTTTTTAACTGAATATTTCTTTAGATATTTCCATATAAAACCATTTTTGTAGTACTGTAAATTATGCGCAAAATGGCATTTGTCTTGATTATATAATATGAACTATTTGGATCGATAGCACACTTTGGTAAAAACTATTAATGTTCAGTCTTAATTATGACTACGTTTATGCACTGTCTGCATAATCATATAAAATCCGTTTTCTCAAGTAAAGCTAACAATATGAATACTTAAGAATACATGGCTCTTGATCAATAGCAATAATCTGCAGTTGTATTTGCTTTGTGAGTGCCATACACAACAGGGAATAAATAATATATGAGATATGCATGTTCAATATAATTATACCAATATATAATACATATGCAATTACATGCATGTTTTATTGAAAGCAAAACGGAAACCCCATATTTTCCATTTGATTGATGATAAACAAAAGAAGGTATATTCATTCTATTAAACATTCACTACGTTCAAAAATTTACAAAAAAAGTATAAATAAGAAAATGTTTCAATAAAAAGGTTATCTAAACGAGGCATTTGATGTAAAGGTATCATTTCGAGCATAGGTTCAGTAGATAGATGCCCAGTAGATTGTTGTGAAGGAACTAAAATGGAAGTGTCGGTGTACTGTACACAGCTTGGATATCAATGCACATCTTCCTTACTTAGTTGCAAGTATTTAAACATGTTTTATACATCGCTACTTATCTGACTTATCTAAGCCGAATGAGCTAAGAAAATGATTTTTTTATGTAAGGTGTGCTTATAATTGCGATTATATGAACATTTTTAAATCACAGTTATGTAAGGGTGACTGATGTCACTCAATGAAGTGAGTCATGACATATAAGGCCGGTTGCATATCTCGGATTTAGCATAAAGCAATACTTGGATCATGTTTGAGCGCTGCTATATTTTTCGTTCAAAATACAATGAATGGATTTTTCAACGATTATTAGTATTTATGTGGTTCACAAGTAAATGTATATGAACATAGACCAACTGATGAGAACACACGTTGTCATGTTATTCCCACATCGGCATGGTGCTAGCATCGTGAACTGCAACCAACCATTAGTCTATGTCATGTGTGTTAGTTTAATCATAGGCTTCTTCTGTAGATTCAACCTTGTATTTCAATCAGCTTAAATCAAAAGAGGCTCACTGTAACTTTATATGAAATAAAGGATTTCAAGTAGTCCAGATGATAATCGAGGATAGAACGATTCATATAGATTCGAAAGGGTTTTTTGAGCACCTATCTTGACGGGTACATTAGGAGAGGGACAGGCTTATTGCAACTTTATATGAAATGAGGGATTTCAAGTAGTCCGCATGATAATCGAGGATAGAACGATTTATATAGATTCGAAACGGTTGCTTGAGCACCGATCTTGACGGGTACATTAGGAGAGGGACAGGCTTATCGTAACTTTATATGAAATGAGGAATTCAAGTAGTCCGGATGATAATCGAGGATAGAACTATTCATTTTGATTTGGAACGATTGTTGTGTATCTATCTTGACGGGTACATTATGTGAGGGACAGGATATATCAAACAATGTCCATTTATCTGAACGGTTCACAGAATAAACATTGTATTGACCAAAAATCTATTGATTAATATTGATATATTATGAGAATAATTGATTGGTAAAATCATATTTGGTTAATTTCACTGTGTTACTAATTGGCACCTCAAAACTTATACATGAAAGGCAAAGTGTGTTTTCATATGATTTTGGCCTTACTATACTATAAGGCTTACTATCCAAAAATACAAACTAACATATACGGATAACTTCTCGAACAGAGTGGTACCCTAGGCAGGGTCATCAAAAATGAATTGGAAATTTTAAAAAATATTTTCTTTGAGCAATCGGGCATACTATAATCTTATTACGATTGTCCGATTATTATTCCAAATGATAATACTTAGAACATGTGGTATTGCTATGTAAATAATAAAATTTAAGCTCACAATCTTAAGGAACGCGCGGCCCGTTTAAAGTCCATGCAAACTACATACTTTTACGCTTTAAGCTTTTTTTTCAATATGCATATTTTCTAAAATGCATTTTTAAATCTTATATTGTATAAATGTTTAATATTTTATAGGATCAAACAAACATTTGCATTAATTTTTAGGTTATGTACGAAATTATATATACCTGAAAATTGGTATAACGATAGCTTGAACCTCCGGTTGCTCTTCGTGTGTAAAATATATGAAAAAATATGAAAATTGTAACAATATGAACCAAAATCTCTTTCCGTCAACAGTTTAATAAACGTTTTAGGGATATTCAGACATAAACTCACTAAATTTCGAATAAGGTTAGATTTTTTGGATTTTTTTTCTTTGAGATTTAAATGTGAATCAATAATATTTTTCTAGTTAAAGATGTAATTCGATGTCTAAAGCTTCTTTGCTGGATAGATTATGAAAAATGAAAACAAAAAAGCTAAAATTTGAGTAGGTTTACATTGTACTTTTTTTAAATATCATAAAATATAAAGACAGAACCATAGATATTCGTCAAAAATGCCAAAAAAATCGATTTAGCAGAAAAACGGGACGTGCTAGAACATTTTTAGGTTCAGATTCGTAATCAGCGTGGTTGAGTTAATAAAGTAGACGCAATACCATTCATGTATTTTTTTAGTGTAACACAGTGTTTTCAATGCTATATATAATGTGCATAACAGAGTCGATTCAAACTTGTTATTGAATGATAAACCGTCTTCAAAATATGTGATTTCTAATATGAGTTGAATTCATTATAATCAAATGACTTATCCTTTGACAATGCTTTGATTTGCTTCAAATAAGGACCATGATTTGAACAAATAAAACAGCAGTTATTTGTTTATCACAAAACCTAAAACTATTGTCTATGATCTTCAGCAAACCACTGATGGGCACAATTTGTTTAAAATCCAATTTATGTCTTCATCAAATGTATTGTCAATCATTTTCCAAATGAAAAGTTCTCCAGGAGAGGGTCTTGATAGAAACCAAGCCAAAACTATTCCTTCATCTTCAAGAACTTCTCTCATATTAGTTTCTATTAAAATTAGAATGCCTATTTCATTTTCGTAGTCTACCATCGTCTGTACCTCTTCAAAGACACTAGAAAAATTAGCAGCTCCATTCCCAAAAGTTGACTTCTCGACTAGTCTCAGAACCTCTTGAACATTATCGGCATGGTCGCCATAAGGTACTAGTCCAGTTGGTGAATCGTCAATATGGATTACCCCTTATTTCTAGAATGCGATGGATACTTGCTGTGGTACTGTGTTATCAATGGTATCAAATACTTCTTGAACTTTTCTTATCCATTTTGTCCGCCAAAGCTTCTTTCAAAAGCAATGACCATGTTCAAGCATGGCGAAGTTGCTGTGAGAAAACATGCATATAAATAATTAATATTTCAATATATATTTAATAAATTTACTAATTTGGAAATGTTATGTATATCATTAAAATTGATCTTAAACACTGTTAGCGATAAATTTGGAAGTTTTGGCATATCTAACGAACGATATCGTACTAAATCAGCTTGAATAATTTTCGTCTTTTATTAAATATATCATGTCGGTATATGTAAGCCGTGTTTTTAAGTTATAAAAGATAAATTGATCTTAACTAAATACTCGCTACAGTCAAAACCACTTCCAATTTGACAACTGAAACGAATAAACGAATACGAATAAACGAATAAACGGATACGCATAAACGAATAAACGATTACGAATAAACAATTGCTTACGAATAAACGAATGCTTACGAACAAACGATAGCTTACGAATAAACGATTGCTTACGAATAAACGATAGCTTAGGAATAAACGAATGCTTACGAATAAACGGTTCCTTACGAATAAATGTATAAGAATAAACGATTGCTTACGAATAAACCTAATTGACACATTGACACTGTGGTTGAATGTTCTATTTATCAGTAGAACTAAGTAGTTAAACATATTAGACAAGGCACTATTTATGAACTAAAGGGGGGCACATCGGTTATATGAAGGGGGGGGGGGTCACTTTGTTTTTAAATATCTTTATTTTAATTGTAAAATTAATCATCTGAAATGAGAATCATGTGCTATATTATGAATATCTTAATCATGAATAAGTAGTAGATAAACAAATGGACGAATGCATACGAATAAACGATAGCTTATGATTGCTTACGAATAAACGATAGCTTACCATAGCTTACGATAGCTTACGAATAAGCGATAGCTTACGAATAAACGAACGCTTACGAATAAACGAAAGCATACGAATAAACGAGAAACGAATAAACAAATACGAATAATTTTGCTTACTATAGTCAAATTGGAAGTGGTTTTAACTGTATATTCAACTTTATACTATTTATGTAAACTCTTTCATACCTTCACATTGGTTGATTTTCTCTGATTTCATCAATTTAGTCCTCATAAATGATATTGTTATGGAATAAGCAGTAATATTGACAATCAATGAAATTATGATGAAAACTGCCTTTTCCATATCTCTATGTGTTTTAGAAATACTTAAAGATTACTATGACTTAACCAAAAGACGTGTTTTACAAAATTGCGCTAGGATTCACAACTAATGATAGTACTATTATGTACCTTATTCAGTAATAGCACTGTATATATTCGCACAAAAGCTTGTTTATAATATACTTGTATTGTAGCTTATAACGCTCGATTAGATAATCGTTTGAATTATATTCATGCTCAATCGGAATCCTACTCTTGTTTATGGATTTGGAGATATAATCAGGTAGACTAATATCCGATTTTATTGGTGTTGGATTTTATATCATAGATTATGTCTTACATTTGTAAATGCAAACTTAGCTGATGATAAAAAGATTAGGCATATGCTTTTCATCAGCCTTTCATTTTAAAAGCCATTTGAAAATTTAAAGATTTTAAACACGAGATTACGTATGTTGTAGGGTCCTTCTTTTATCTATTCTATTCATAATTAGCTAGATGTATTATCTTGTTTGGTTGCATCTATAATTCATTACATTGAAATAAAATGATAAATGTAATGCAGCATTATACATGTGAAAATATCATGAATGACAGTCAAAAGTACGCGTATAAATCATCTCAATGTGATCCTAGTCAAGTCAGAATTAGCGCCACAAATAAATTCGTCTTATATTCGTCATTATCACGTCACGGACGTCGGGCCGTAATCGTCGTTATTGCGTCATTTAAAGACAGAGACAGGACGCCTCAATATGGGTTTGCACTGATGTCATGTTTGATTTGAGCATGTCGGGACATAATACTCGTTCGTAGGAAGGTATCTACCAGCACTCATCCTGTGTTAAATAGGATTGTCTATTAAAATAGCCGATGGTTCTATAGCCTGAAGACAAATGGTGGAGATGCAGGGGATTAGTTTTGAGTATCTGACACTATAAGAAGAGCAACCCACGAGTTGGTCCAAAAAAAGGTCTTCCCAGCCAAATTCCAGCTGGCTTGGCAATTTTGAGAAAATGTTTTCTAGCAAAGAATTTGAGCAGCTTGGGCAAAACACTTTTTTGATGATTACTTAATTTTTGGAATAGGAAGTGAGACTACTTGTTTCCAAATTCATGTATATTTAACATTTACATTTTCGCAAAGTGTTCCTTTTTTCAAACTGGCTAGAATTTGAAAAGAAACTGCCCGACTGGTTTGGATAAAGTGAACACATTTTTGCCAAAAGTTGATGTACAAAAACAGAACTATGTTGTTGTTTGTTATTATAATGTTGTTTTAATGTGATTTAACAGCCTTTTGAAAAATATTTTGTGCCAATCATTATAAGAGTTTTTTTACCTGTTTATCATATTTGATAGAATAGAAACAAATAATTTTTGCCAGGTTGAGGGATTTGACATAGCATGTGAAATCGGAGTGTGAGTCGGGATATTTTCCATTTATATCATACCACCAAATAAGATGTTGCTACCAGCTTTTATAATCTTGTTTGATTTTTCCATTAAGGACAAATGTATTTGTAATTTAAAGAAATATCTAGGTGTTCAAGAGATGACTAGATTCATTCATCATTTGGCTTCTTTTATCAAGCATATATTGAAAAGCATTCTTAGATATTCTGGTCAAATAGGAATCTTTTGTTGTGTGTGGGTGAGTGCGCGTGTGTGTATGTGTCCAAAATCCTAATACATTGACTGTGATATGATTAGAATATTAGGGAACACTTTTTGTCAGAAAAATGTCATTTTAAGTCTAAAGTTCCGTTCAATTTAATTTATTTACAGACATCAAAATGTGAATCGTGCGGGTATTTTCGCCAAGTTAAAACCAATGTTCAGTTGATGTCTTTTAGACCCATTGTCATTTAACGTAAAATTAGATAAATGATTCATTTTGTATTAAAAGTTCACTTGTTTGACATCAAAATTGCTGTTGTTCATGAAACCGCATGATGACCCTGCTTATTTTTTGAGTGGAGGATCCTGAAAATGTGCGAATATGGGTCTCTAGCAAAATCGCCAAACATGGGTACGCATCGGAAATTTTCCTTAAGTAGATCCGCCCCCTGTGCTGGTAATTCACAGTTTATTTCACTTAAATGATTTTATTCCATATTCGTGTAGTTTCAGATTTCATATAATTCGATTTTTGTGCCTGCGAATATGCCCGCAGACCATATTAAAATATCATTATATCATAGATTCTATTGTTTTCGTTTTATGAATACCTAAATCACTATACAATCACTTTTAAGCTAAAACAGGGAACATGGTCTTTTCCTCAACCAGGCTGCTATTTTTGGGTCGTTTGCTACGCGTTTGCACAATGAATCGAGATTACAAAACTTAGAACCATCAAATTGGATGCCATTGTCGTTCAGGAATCGCAAACCATTGAAAATAGCCAGGTCAGCCCACAAGACCTGCAAACAAATAATCAAATGCTATATTATATCGTTAATTTTGTACACTCATTCTATACTGCAGCAGTTAATGTTCTTTAGCTTAGCTAAAAAGACTAAGTTAGTCCTAATTGCATAATTCTATATTGGTTTTGTTGTTTATGGGTTGTTGTCTCACATATTCAACCGAGTACAGCAAAAGTGAGTGCAAGGCATTATGAGTGGTTTCATCATAAGGTGCTGAGTTGAATGTTGGTAATTTCTGACCTGGTTATTTAAAAATCCTCCCATACTTGTAATCATGCCATCTAGTTGTGATAAAATTCCATTTATGGTGCTTTCTTGTTCTAATTTCTTTCTTAATTGTTCCTAATATTTCATATGCATATAAATATTCATAATCAGAATGGTATATCGTATGATCTGTTTTTTTTTTTTATATTCCATATGCCATCGATACCATGCGGATAAGATTGATAGATCAATATACTTAATTAAGTTAATGCATGAATAATATATTCTTCTTGTTAATAACTGTAGAATAATCTCTTTTTTTAATGTGACTAATGTTTTAACATTCTTCGTGCTATCAATTTTAAACTAAGATGGCATCGAAAAAGCGAACACATTTTTCATGATATTTTATAAATAAAAAAAAATGTTGATATATCACCTTTATGTCTTGGTTTTCCTCAAGATAAATAGGGCGCACAAGTGTCGCCGCATCCTCCAAATAATCAACGATCATGTCTGACTTGAATTTTTCAAACTCAGTATCACCCCTTAACTCTGAAATAAACACGTCGGCTAAATAAAAGACAGTAGATTTCACATCATTGAAACAAAAACGATAAGTTGAGAATAGCTTATTTAAAAAAAAACTGAATAAAACGTTATTTTCTGAAAAGATAACCGTTACCTTTTGCCATATACTATTCCATTTTTTAGCCTTTAACCTAAAGTTAAAAACTGAATTCTAAAGTTATTGTGGTGATATTTACGAAATCGGTTAGCAAGGAATCGTTCGATAGCTCGGCTCTGTCTAAATTGGTGACCTTCAACTTCTAGGCAAGGCAACTGGGCAAAGGACATGTCTATTAAAAGAATATTGTATGTTTAATAATATATTTACAATATATATGAAGTCGTTTCTATTTCTCTAATCAGCCTGCAATTATAAAACAATTATGTGATTTAAATCGAGCAGTGCGATGATCACTGTTTTCTTTTGTTGGTAAAAAACAGTGAAAATCTGTGATCGTGACTGAAGACTAACAAACGTTTATATGGCACATATTGAAACAGATGTTCTGGGATGTTTTTCCTGGTAGATAAGGTCACATATAAAAAAAAACATTGTAAAACACAATAAAACTAAAATTAAAAGGTGAACTTACCTGTTTTGAGTTCTTTCCATTCGTCAAAACTGACTCTGATGTCTTCGAAATCGACGTCGGCGAGTGCAAAGAGCATACGCGACGTCTCCCCGCGTATTCGAAGATCGAAATACGTCAATTTATACGGCATGATTGATAGCGAGATATAACTTAAAAATATATTTTAAGATTTACAGATCCTATTTTGATTAAACAAACAATTATAATTGTACTATCAGTTTGCTCAGTCTTTATAACAAGACTAGAATCAAATAATGAAAACATAAAAGTGATTTTAAAAGTTGCTAGTTAGACGCAGCTGGATGCTATTAATAATAGATTTTGTTTAAACAAAAGTAGATTTCAACATATAGAAAAAAATAAATATGTATTTTATTCATATAACAATACACATGCACATGTATAGTTCAAAACATTCATTGTTTGTTGTTTTGATTTTTGAAAGCTGTGCGCATACAATAATAAATGAATATAACAAACACTTTTTTTAATAAACAGAAGTGTCTCTAATATGACTTATTTTGTTACCAAACAAATTCATTTGCAGTGGTGACATGTGTCGACATGTAAGTCCTTTAAGTAAAAACTTTATTATACACCAGAAAATCTTTGCCGGCAAAATTTTGCCAGCAAGAAAATATACTTTTCAATATTTCGTATTCTCAAAAAGTTCAACAAAATAAGTTCATTCCCCTGTTTCAGTCCTAATTTGCTAATATACTCACCCAAACAAGAAAGTATATTATGACTTTAGAGGGTCATATCTCTAGTTCTACTGAATGGATCCTTATGAAATTACAGAAATATATGATTCAACGCATTATTAATGGCCTTGTAATTTTACAAGCCAATCAAAAGTAAAACAATAACGTAGCAGTACTTTAACTTTTATTGGTATCAAAAATCCCGTGCTAAAACCAGACAGAAACATTTCACATGGCAAATATCGAGTGTGTCGACCTCCTACAGCCAATATTTCGTGAATACGTCGTGACACCAACATAGCCGATCGGTTGATGATTGCCTATGATAAGGATGCCACTCTTCGATAAGAACCAGCGTAGTTGTTTGGGGCATGTTGTCTGGATCATGTGCGACGGTCTAGATGGTCCCAAGAGTGCTCTATCGGGTTATTGACCGTAAAAAAGATGACCAGGGTAGCGTCTCAATGTTGGTATCAATAAGATTGTGTACACAAACATCAGCGACACGAGGGCGTGTTTTTTCACGTATGAGGGTAATGCAACATATACGTGACAACTTGGGTGTTAAATATGGTATTGTTGAAGCTATTGGCAGCAACTCTCCCTTTGATAACCACGAGTTTAGATCGCAAGTCATGCAATATTGCATCCTAGATCACAACCAAACTGCGGCTTTTTTGATCCACTTGCCGAAAACACGATCGCAAAGATCGTTCGCCAGTGCCCCAGTAAACGCAATAAAACCCGGCTGTGCGAAAGACTTTGCACTGCGACTCGTCGGTTAACATATCTTATGACCAATTGCGTCGCATTCTCTCATCACAACCATTCGCCGTGTCCAAATTCACAAGATTTTGACTTCGGAGGCGGTTATAGACTCGTTCGATAGCCGAACAATAAGACCACATTCCATGTTCGCAGAGGCGATTGATGACTGTATGACTGAAAATTTATGGATTATGGGTCCCTGACGCCTCGATGACGGCCAATGTCGCTGCGCGAAATTGCTCTCGGAAGCGCTGCAGGCCAAGCCTTTGATGTTGACGCGCGGTCGTTACGCTTAGACGGCTATTGCGCGGTCTGTCCAATGATGTCCCAGTTGGTTAGAATCGCGTTTTGAGACAATAAATCCAGGCGATTGTGCATTAAATGGTCTAGCGACCTCTTTCTTGGAACCCCAAGCAGCCAGCATACCAATAGCTCGTCCTCTTTTATCTTTAAATAGGCGTGGCTTGATTATTTTTGATTTTACAGAAAAAAAAGTGAATTGATCAAATACTCGACTTTTGTTAGGGAACACAACCATTTGGAAAAAAATGCTCAAAGCTACAAGGTATATATGTTTTGATGGCAAACATGGTTTCACACCTTAATTTTTCACACCCTCAAAAATAATCAATCAATATTGAACTGTTGCTATTAGTTGTGAAAAATAAGTAGTTCTATCGGTGCTAAAAATTTGAGCACAATTGGTTAAAGCATAAAAAAGTAATTGAGAAATATATTTATATACTATCTTGTTTGGGTGAGTATATCAAAGTTTAGTTAGTGTGTTAATTAATTACATTTACGGACCTTGTTTCTGGGAATAAAACAAACGTGAAATTTTCATGTTTATTCTATTGTGAAAAAGCCAGCAAAGAAAACATTTCCCAACAGAATAAAATTTCACCGAATAAATCGCTGGGAATTTTTGATTAAAAATGTTCATGAAATAAGGATCCATTACATTGATTCCACATGAAAAATGTTTTTGTTGAGAAAAAATGTTAATAATCTAAAAGATTATTTGCCTCAATGCTCAGATTGCAATGATAAGTTAAATATAAATCAAGCCAATGTTGTGTAAAATGAGGTAACAGGAACAGTTCTTCCCTGACCACCTTCATCGTGATTCTAAATAAATTAATATCATAGCGATGCAGTGACAAAATCATGTCGCTATATTTTTTTCTCACTTAAGTAATGTTAGATGTAAATATCATATTTGGACTTCGGGTCCCTGAAACGTTCTTATAGCACAATCCTACAAAACAACAGAGTTGAGTCTATTTGGGCGAAGCGCGATGCCTTGCCTAATGGAATCGGTGACGCTTGCAAGGCACGTTCTCATGACGTCGGGATCACGTATTTTACGTCCGTTGAGGTAATAAGGAAGTCATTGGGATATGACTTGTGGAGAGGTTAAAATTGTCAGTTGTAATCATGTTATAAAAATCATAGACTGATTGTTTTTTCATTAATTAGGCGTGCTCAAATTTATCATTTCATGTATAAATTAATGTTGTGAGATTTCATGTGATGAATTCTGTGATGAATGAAGTCTTTTTATAAGACGGCCGCAAAACCTCAAACGACGTCCATTTGTCTTTTCAATGCTTATTCAGCGTTAATACTAATTCTCCTTATATATATACTATGTTCTTTATATAACATTTATAGTAAAACGATTACAAACCTATCTTTATTATTCATCTAGTATATGTATTTTAATGAGAGGTCGTTCAATATTGGCGATGTGAATGTTGACCATCTCAGGTGAAGAGGATTTGTGTTCGGGTCACAGTCGCGAATCCATTCGAATAGATTTTTGTCGATTTTTGTTGCACCCTTTTTGTAATGATGTACCGCCCGTAGATTTCTATTATTTCTGTTATGGAGATGAATTAAAACCCGAGTTATAATTCCTTGTTGGGCTATCAGAGTGCGTATATAGATTTTAAATTATAGTTCTTGAAATGATATATAGACTCTACTTTTGGTTAAAAAAAACCGCTTTTAGAAATACCAGAAAGACCAACTAAACTGTCAGTTCACACTGAATAATCATTTGCAAATACAGATCAATAGATAAGGATAGTGTGAACATATCCCCGATTAGGACAACTCACACATGGCCTTCTATGAAATGCAATGAGAGTACTTAAGCATATTCATCCAAGTGTTGTTAAGTTTTCTGCAAATCACTCTCTGGATTATACGCAGTCGGGGTAAGCGGTAAATTCTCATTTATTTATTTATTATTATATCGTTTGGAATATTTTGATATATGGACTGTTGGTGTTCTGATTTCACTTTCATATAATATATTGTTCATTTGAGTTGCAAAAGTGTTCATGTTCCTGTCACGTTTACTGGGGATCACCCTGAAAAAAAAAACAAACGTTATCGTCACTCTATCTCAAGAATTATAAAAAAAAGCTATTACAGCAACTACATGTACTACAGTTAACAGTGTTAATCTTTAAATGCTTTCCGAAAATATGGTCGCTAATCAAAAACGATTTATATTTATTTTTAGATAAACATTGACCATGCCGTACAAGTTGACCTACTTTGACCTCCGCGCACGCGCAGAGACATCGCGCATGCTCTTCGCGTTGGCGGAAGTCGATTATGAGGATAAACGGGTCAACAAGGAAGAATGGGAGAAACTCAAACCAGGTTTGTAGGGGGAGGGAAACAACCTCCGTTGCAATCATTTAACCTAATATTTGATCCATATGTGTCTTTTATTCGACCAGAAACACTGCATTATTGAAAGAGTATCATAAGTTGCTAAACAGCTTGAAACATTGCCAAAATGGGAACATTTGAATGGTTATCTAGCTTTTACAGTCTGATTTAGAAAAAAACATAGAACACATACGTAATTTTCCTGTTCAGAGACAAGATATAATATATTTATTTGTAGACTATGCTTATATAGAAAATCCCTAAAGGTATGTTTATGATTTTTCGCGCGGAAAACCAGTTTTGAAGACTCAAATGCTCATATAATTGATGTGTTTATTACCCAACTGGTTTTGAGTGGTTCTATGGATACCTGGTATACCAATGCATGTATTAAACTAAAAAAATCCACAAGTTTTTACAGAAAAATAACATTTTTATACAATTTTCCAAAAATCACTTTGCCGCGTCAGAAAAAATCCCAGGCGAAAACGCGACACTCGAGACATATCTGTTCTGGTCAAAAACTAGGTGATTTATATTTTTTAAGATTATATTTTGAGTTTGGGTTAATATTGAAGTACATATATCAAAGTATATGTACTTCTATTTTATCATCTTTAAAATAAAATTTAGTGCCTTAAAAACTAATTTTATTACAAAATTTGATCTTTTGCGTTTCCGCTCGTTGTGTTCATGATTTTTTGCCGCAGCGATTCTCTGCGATTTTTATTGTTTGGGATTTTTTTCCAATGTTTGGAAAGTAGTGAGAATTTTCTGCCCAAAACGGAATACAACTTGATATATTCACTTGTAAACTATATTGATGAAACGATTCTTTGATTGCATTTCAATAATCCAAACATGTCAATCATGAAGATATAAGGTAAAAATTGAATATGTGATCTGAATATTTCTTTTTCAAAATAATTTGAAGGGGCCCTTTTGATATATGATATACCGAGTCTTATATCATCAATGCTGCTCTGATCGTTTTGTTCGTGTTATTTTGCATAGAATATTGTGATTTTGTAAAATTTGAATATTTGTTACAAACTCAAATAAATGTACATGCATGTATAATTGTATGCATAATTATGTTATACTTGTAGAATCTATGTATTTTGGAAAGCACTACATTCCAAAGTCAGTGGAGCGAATCAATCCATAACTGTTCTCTCATATGGTTTCATTGTGTAGTTATTCCAATTAGCATTTACTGTTGCTTACAAACAAACATTACGGAATAATTACCTAGATCTATTCACTTCGACGATATTTTGATATAAAAGTCAATATAAAATGTTACCAGCTTGCGTTTTCGCAAGACTAGCGGTTATGAATAAAGGTGGGGGCAGGTGACATTTTCAAAAATAGGATTGAACTAGACTTTTTTTACAGTGCCTAAGTATTTACAAATAGATTGCGGTGATCAAGAACAAGGGGTAACATATTGCAAAGCAGGGATATATATATATTCTAATTGAGAGAATCCTTTAAATATAACTAGAATCTCTATAGGTACCACGCATGGCAATGTGTGGCAATCTTTTTCTGCAAAGAAGCCTATTGTAATCGGTATTGGATTCGTATTGGTCCTTCTGATTAGCTTGAGACAACACATATTGTTTGTTACATGTAGACATGAAGTTAAAAAAAAACATTCAACACCTTTAATGATGCATGGATATAAATTAATCATGATTATACTTAAGATATTATTATGATTTTACTGATAATTAAATGTAATGAATATATGCAATGCTATATGCTATCAAGAAACATATTCCATTTGAGATAGCGACGAAGGTTTCTTAAATTTTATAAATATTGGCTGTTGTTTTTGACAATTTCTAATGTTTGGATGATATTCCGCTGCGCGGAATCAATACCGCAGACGCAGACGCGGACTTAATCCGTTTAAGTATTTGTTTATTACTCTGTTTTATACCATTTAATTCTGAATTCCGCTGACGCGAAGCCCCCGCTGAACACTTTTCGCAAGATTTGAGGCTTGCGTCAAATTCGAATTCCGCTGGGTTTATTATATTTCATACCAATCCAATTCCGCAGACGCAGACGCCAAGACCCCGCTGCCCCCACCTTAATACAATCGCGGCGAAAAATCATAAACACAAAAACCGCAGCGGAAAATCATAAACACACAAACACCGCTGCGAAAAATCATAAACGTACCTTTATTGTACGTAGTTCTCACTTGACTACGATTTTCTACCTAATCACACCAAAGGAATTCTTATCAAATTCATATGCTTATGTTTAAAAAAAAATAAAACCATATTTACCATTTTGCAGTCAGTCCATTCGGTCAGCTTCCCATCCTGGATGTAGATGGACAGCAATTCTGCCAAAGTAGAGCCATCGAGCGCTTCCTAGCCAAGCGATTCGGTAAGGTATTCTAAAGTATATGTAAGCCACCAATTTATGCCATTTCAGATGAAACTTACCTTTAAGAACGATTAAAGCGATGGCATTTCCTAAACTAAATTAAAAAAAATAATGCTGATATTAGAGCGTAATGCGAGTATTAAAGTACATCTTCGTGTATAACGGTGCGTTCAGCGGCCCTTTGCGTCTGTGTCTGTGGAATTGTAACCGGGTTAAAATATAGATATCCCGGCTGATCTAATACCGCTTGGTTTGCTCTATTTATACCAAATCCCACAAACGCAGGCGCAAATTTCCGCTGAACGCATCATTAACGTGTCTTATGGTATATAAATTATATCAATTCATAAAAACTCATCCCTCAATTCTAGGTCTAAACGGCAAAAACGAGTTCGAATGCGCGAAGGCCGACATGCTTGCTGATTGCCTCGAGGATGTCTTCAAGCATCTCGTCAAAATATTTTCGGAGCAAAATGCAGAGGAAAAGGTTAGTAGTTTAGTGAATATCGTTTTTAGTTATGTGATTAACTAAGTGATATTTAATCTCATGAGTTTTCGATTTCATACATTTATAAAGGAAGAGACATGGAATAATGAAATTAATTTATATAGCAGTGGATGTTATCGGTAAAACTATACATACATATTTATCTGTATCTTTAATAATTCAATAGATACAGCTGTGTCACAAACATGTACAATAAAACATTCTTAAGAATATATCTTCCAGCAATTGACTACATATATACTTTTTGTAGGTTTATTTGGTTATCTTATGTGATGCAGTGCGGTTCGAATATAGGTGAAAAAGCTGAAACAAATGGGTTTCATAAATTTTTTGATGTTTTATCATTTAGGAAAAGCTCAAGACAAAATTCATCGAAGACGCAACAACGATGTTTTTACCGAGGTTCGAAGACATGGTTACGAGTGAAGGCGGATTTTTAGGGGACCAGGTAGGGACCAATTGATCACTAATTGATGCAACTCCAGACTATTCTCGTTTTCAAGTGGTCATGTGTTATCTATCTGTTTTTTTAATCAAATACTAAATGGTAAAGAAAGCAGCGTTATGAACCTTTATCTTTCATTAACTATTTTAGAAACGGATTTCATATATATATTTATTCCAAAAAGATTTTTTTCTAAATAGAACGTCTTTCCCGATTAATTATTTTCTGCAATATATACATGTTTTCATTTATATACAAGTTATAAAACACACATATTATGAATACACATTTATATATAATACTATAAAATATCACGTGCTTACATCCATCAGGTCACGTGGCCCGACCTCGTGTTCTTCAACGGCTGGACGTGGCCAGCCATCATGGGCGTAGCGATTGATCTGGAAAAGTTCCCAAAACTCAAGGGCGTTTGTAAAAGAGTGGAAACTAACCCGAAGATTGCAGCGTGGCTCAAGAAAAGACCCGATAACTCCATGTAAAAGACCCTAGAAAGAACATATGACTTTACGAAATTGAAGTATTATTCAATATCAATGATAATCTGTGATATGCCTATAGTGTTATACGGTTACTTCAAGGAGACACATTATACTAAGATTATTATATAAGCTTTACGAATTTAAAGTAGTATGAATAAAATAAGCATCATGGTGTCGGATAGATTCTATATTGTTGAGTTTTAAATGCACAGATACAGCTGTCATGTATGTATAGATGATCGATGTATATCAAACTTTTAACTATTAAAGTATAATTGAATAAAACATAAAAATGATAAAAGAAACAGTCTCTTCGATAAGAAGGGCTTTATTGGGGAGTGAAATAGTAACCACAACTTTATGGATTTGCACAAATATATTATTCTTTCTTTATATGCAATTTAATGTACAGTGTAGTTTATCTTATTTTGGACAAGAACTTTTCGCAAGTGAAAGAGGGCACAGTACCATGTTTGTTCGGCTTACATTTACAGTGCAATAAATATCCATGTGTTTATTGTTGAAAAAAGATATTCTACATTCTGTAATTTTAATTCCCGAAAATATGGGTAGATTAAATAGCGGCCGGTTTTTTTTTGCCAGGGCTTTATGAGTTCATAGGCGGGACTCTGTTTTCGAGAAAAGAAAAACCAAAGCAAACCTGTGTTTTTCATATTAGGGCCCATTACACTTGAAACAATCAAGCCATGGTAAACCTATACGCATATCTCTAATTTTATGAACATTTGCGGTTTCTACATTTGTGGTAGAATCTACTGAAGATTCTAGGCTAACCTTAATGAGTAGCAAAATGTTCACAAGTGGCAAACGCAACTATGAGTGAGATAATAAATGTTTATAATTCGGATCAATTAATAACTTTATATGAATACAGAATAATTTGAAAAATAATAATGTTTGGTGTCTATTGGCTATGAAACATTATTAATTTCAAATTGTCAATGGCCTTTTCGATATTGGTCTTCATCTCAAGACACTGTCGCTGAAGCATCCAGAATAGCTAGGATAGTCTGTTAGGATATTCTGATGTGGATCCGACCTTTGATATTCCGATTAAATATTAAGGGTATTTCTTGCGCCCGATTTCTTCTTTTCTACGTCCACGATGAAAAATGACGTCCGAAATACTCTTTGTGTGGTCCAAATAAGCACTCCCTATCCACGTCGAGAGCCCTTTTGCCGAGAGGGATATTAGACCGACTTTGCGACGTTAAGCCTTTCACATAATTCAGCGAACCAATCTATGTTGCTGAGAATTTAGATTAAAATATATTTACCCGGTATGCAACATTTTGTTCTTAAAATCCATTTTTATTCAATCTATTCTTAGTGTAGGGAGAAGCTTGGGATACAAAACAATGGATATGTGTCCTTTCAAGAAAGGTTAGATCTGCGTGCAAAGAAAAATATAATATTTCCCTTATTATATAGGATAAATGAAAGTGGAAGGATATGGAGCGATGGACATCTACGAAATTATCTTGACCGTTATCTGATCGTCAAACATCTTTGATGTTTTTCAATATAATAAAAAATAAATAGGAATTAAAAGTGTTAATTTGATTTGTCATGTCCTCAATGACTAGAGTGAATCGAAAATGCAACAAATTCTAACTCACAACTTGGCACCCACATATGATACCCCACTCCTGGTGAATCGTTTTAATAATTTTGGAATTTTTGTTGGACTGTTTCCTATAAAAAAAATAGATGTTTGTAATAACGTTTCAAAATTACATTTAAATCCAAAGGGAGCAAAAACTCAACAATGCTGAACGGTGTCCTTTTTACAGCTGTACTAACGATTCTTTAAAGCATCATTACACGACTTTATATACTGACCCAAACAAGAAAGTATATTTCGACTTCAAGGGGTCATATCTCTGGTTGTACCGAATGGATCGTCATGAAATGTCGAATATATATAACTTAACGTATTAGTCACAGCTTGTTTGCTTTTTCAAATAAATTCAAAATGAAACAAGAACGTGACAGTACATTTACTTTTAGCGGTGTAAAAAATTCCGTGCTTAAATAGACAGACACTTTTCACTCAGTAAATATTGCGTATGACCACCATCTGCAGCCAACATTTCCTGAATACGTCTTGTCACCAACATAACCGATCGGTTGATGAATGCCTAAGGCAAGGCGTGCTACTCTTCGATAAGAACCTGAGCCGAACCTGTCTGATTGCAGAAAAGTTTTTGGGGGCATGTTGTCCGGATCGTGTGCGACGATCTAAATGGTTCCATGAGTGCTATTTCGGCTTATTGACCGTTAAAAAGCTGACCAGGATAGCGTCTCGATGTTGGTACCAATAAGATAGCGTGCACAAACATCCGTGACATGAGGGTGGGTTTTTTTCACGTATGAGGGTAACGCAACATATACGTGTGGAACTTGGGTGTGGAATATGGTATCATTAAAGCTATTGGCAGCAACGTTCCATTCGATAACCACGAGTTTAGATCGCCATCCATACACTATCGCACCCTTGATCATAACCAAACTGCCGCTTTTTCGATCCACTTGCCAAAAACATGATCGCGAAGATCGTTCGCCAGTGCCACAGTAAACGCAATAAAACCCGCCTGCGTGAAAGAGTTTTTCCCTGCGACTCGTCGTTAAACACCTTTCATGACCACTTGCGTCGCATCCTTTCATCACAACGATTCAAGTTGTCCAAATACACAGGATTTTGACATCGGAGGCGGTTATAGACTCGTTCGATAGCCGAACAATAAGACCACACTCCATGTTTTCGCAGATGCGATTGATGACTGTTTGACAAAAAAAAGTTGATTATTGGTCCATGGCGTCTCGATAACGGTCAATTTCACTGTGCTAATTTGTTCTCGGAGGCGCTGCAAGCGAAACCTTCGATTTGTACGCGCGGTCGTTACGCTTGGACGGTTACTGCCAGGTATGTCCAATGATATCCCAGTTAGTTAGAATCGTGTTTTGAGACGATAAATCCCAGCGATTTTGCACTAAAATTGTTTGGCAAACACTTTCTTGGAACCCCAAGTAGCCCGCATATGAATAGCATGTCCTCGTTCTTTTTTAAATAAACGTGGAATGTTTATTTTTGATTTTACAGAAAAAAATGAATTGATCAAATGCTAGACTTAAGGAACACAATCATGTGATAAAAATTGCTCAAAGCTACAAAGTGGATAGGTTTTGGTGGCAAACATGGTTTCACACCTTGTTTTTTCACACCCCCAAAAATAATCAATCAATATTCAAATTGTTGCTGCTAGTTGTGAAAAAAAGTAGTTCTACTGATTCTGAAAATTTGAGAACAATTGGTGTACGTATAAAAAAAAGTTATTGAGAAATATATTTATAAACTAATTTGTTTTGGTGTGTACATAGAAAGCCCAGATTTTCAGTCATTGTTCCTTGTAAAAGAACAAATGAACTGAAAAACAACATGGCGTAAAATTCCAACTAATTTTGTAAAAAAAATGTGAATTAAAAGACTGCTTTCTACGTCAATGTAACCAAAGACTTATTCAGATTACGTGTCTGTTATAAACTACCGTACATAATTATACTAACGTGATATTTAAGGGTTATACGATACAAGCTATTATGAACGCGAAACAAACAAATAGATCTACCAATAATTTAAGAAGATAAATTATTCCTATATATAAAAGACTGTTTTATGTCAAAATAACCAGATTTTGGACTGTTATGCACGCTGGTACATTATCATTTCTAATTGTAATTTATGAAGTTAAACGAGGCTACGCAAGGGTGCACCGAAAAAGGGTTGACCTCTCGTTAAATTGTAAGAAATTATTGTAATTTATGGGTAACACGATACCCGTGAATATGAAGACGAGACAAACAATAAACAAGCATTTGAAGGCCTGTTGTGAGACTGATGTTTGAAAAACAACTGCCAATATATGTAGAAGATGCTTCCACTTGATGAAATAGCGATTGGGCATTTTTGAGGATTATATTGCAGGACCCTATTTGTTTCTTTGATAATCAATAGATTGAATATATGTTTCAAAATATACATATATATATATGTTTAAATCATATTTAAAAATCGATGAGAGAGTTTTACAGCTCAATAAGTAATAAATATTTTATTAGGTTATTGAAATATTCCCGAATCGAGTGTAACGTATTATTTGTTTGCGTTTATGTTCCAAAATATATTTCCTTGTATATTTAACAGCCATTGAATGACGACCCTATAAGTTCATCATATCGAAGCCTAAAACGTTTACAGATGCGAGATAAGTAATAACTTCATCAAACTTATCAATTAGTCGACACAACTGTTTATTTCATCAAACAAATGACTAAGTGTTGCGAATTTATACAATTTCTATCAACATTTATCATTCATATACATATAAATGTGTATTTAAAAATGAATATATATATTAAAGCAGATCTCTAATTAAGTTTTTTAAAGAATATACAGGAAGCGTTAAAACTTCAGAAATAGCGAGCAGCTATTTCATCAACTGGTTTTCCGCTCTATGTTTGTTTGCGACGATCGTTCTAAGTTATAAAGGTATTGCAACATTCCGGTTTTATTTAAATGTGGCTTTTTAAAATACAACATCATTTACTAGATGTAGGATTTATATAATACTAACTGAGAAATTAACGAATCTTTCAGCAAGATGCAATTTTATAGTACAGAAATAATGTTCACAATCATTGTGATGCTTTGTATCATACTAGCAATGGGTACAGGTATGTTCAACTATCGTTCTCCTTAATCTTTACATGCAACAAACAAGTAAAATACTGTTGTTACTTCAATTAAGTATTATTATTAAAGTACCGACACAGTTCATTAAGTTTAACTTGGTAAATGCATAACATTTGTATCAATCCAGCATGAACTCGTTTGGTTTACTTACAAATATGTAACGAATTAATAAATTTTATATGTTATTGTTAGAAAAATAGTGTGCAGATAGAGGCCAATATCATTGAGTAAATTATGTAATAACAATTATTGCCTCGGTATTTATTCGACATCACCTTTTAAATGTGTTCAAATATGTCTATTTTTTTGTTGTGTAATGTAGTAATAAATAACATTTTCATTTGACAAAATTAAAAGTAGCTCAAATTCATTAACTGTTTAACTAGTTTTTCCAGGCAGGTAAGTCATACAATCTGCTTTGTTTTCTGCTGTTATATTTACGTACTTCTAACGATGACTATTTTTTTCAGATTTCAAAGACTTTGAAAATGGAGCTGGCCGTGAGTTATGTTTGTCTTATCTTATTACATAGAATCAATATTAAGCAGCTTACATATTTATTTGAAAATCTCTACCAGCTTTTGCTTTAACCTACGAAATTATACATATGATCCGTGTACCTACCGTCCATTCGTTTTTTCGACATGGTACTTGGTTTGAAACAGATTTTAATGTCAATTAATTGGCATGTGTAAAGGAAAAAGCAAAATACAATACCCTTTTTATATATTATGCTTTGTGCATTGAGTACAACACAGCCAAAAACTTTTTCTTTTTTGCTTCTTTAAGCATATGCACTTGATACAAAAAAAGAGGGGGTCACCGTCGCAAACACACGGGAATCACGTGGTGTTTAATTATAGCATGAGGGCTATTTATGGAAATCACCACCATATATATGTGTGGAAGAAATTAATCGCTCATTCAGGATTTCAGTCATAACAAAACAATGCCACGTGGTATTAACACGTAAACGACGGTGGCGCCACCCCCTTTTGTTAATGCATACAAAACAAAAAAGGAAAAAGCAACCCCTTTTTGGTATATTGATTTTTCGCGTTTTAACAAGGAGGGCAGTTAAGCGTTGTAAATGCTTTGTAAGACTTAAAGGGCGTCAAACAAAGCATCTAATAGCACAAGTATGTTGTATTTTATGTTTAAATTTGAGATAAATTGACATAATTTTTCATTTTTGTGTTTTGTTTATTTCTCGCAAAACTAATGGACGGTAGGTACACAAACCATATATACAGTAAGCTAATGTATAGCAAAACATATTCTGGATGATAAAGATAAAAAAGCTTGGTTTTTGTCTTGAATATATATTTCTATGATTTCATTAGTTGTGATATGGTTGAAAACGCTTGGCCTAACTCGCCACACCAAAGAAAATGCTTTCTTTTACTATCAAAATATAGTTTTTGTTTAGTCGCGTTACGTTCAGACTTATTTTTAACGTTCGATTGCCACAGGTGCAAACGCGCTTACCTTTGATACGAAGACCACCCATAATTCATTTTTCGAAACATCACCATAATTTAAGATAAGAGTTAACAAAATAATCCGTTTTGAACGTTATCATTTCGCAGACTTTTGGCAAGCCAATTGAACTGTTTCTCGTTTTTAGCCAGCAGAAAAAAATACCTTCTTTGAAAATGCAAATGTTGACAATAACCAACAAATCAATCATAAATAACCAATATAATTTATTATGTGATTCCAAGCAATTACATTTAATTTTGAAATAATTATTTTCATTATCCATAACGAAAAATAATTATCACAAGGTGTTCCTCAATTTGCAAGCTAGAAATATTTACTTAATATTTCCAAGCTAGCTTGGATTTGATGGGGGAACAGCTTTTGTAAATACGAGTAATTGAGGTGCTCTTCTAAACAGTCCAAATACGTTAATTGTTATTATTACATAATGCACGAGTGTTCTGTATAAAAACAGTCTTGTTTTATATATATAATTGATACTTCATTTGAAACTTAAACATACTTTGATATCTTATTTCAGCTCCTGGTGGTCGCCTGGATTAAGCGCAATGGTAAAACTAAAGAAGAAAGTGTCAGCTCAATACAGTCTTTCAATTTTCTAAATACGTTATGACCCAATGGAGTTGTCTTAATGGCGTACCTTTGCATTCTATGTATAAAACGTGGCTAATTTACATATGATAATTGTTGTTTATTTTACTTATTTCTTGGAAATAACCGTATAAGTAGCTATAAAATGATCGAACCATGATTATAAACAATATTTTTATTAAATACTTTCTTATTGTTATTGGAAAGAAGCAAAACATAATTGGATGTTCAGAAATCCAATCAGAAAACATAGGCTACATAATTAATAAAAATAGAGTCTACCAGTTCAAAGTTCGATGTAAACACGTACACATATGTTTGATTTAAACTGACAATAAACCTTTGATTGCTTTGATATGCTTTGATTGCTGCGTTATTAAAACAATGTTCATATGATAGCTATGGCGGCCATATAAGAACCACATCATTCAAATAAAATAGCAAACAACTAGGAAAAAGTTCGTAACGATATGACTAACTATATTTACACGATATGATTTTTATTTGAATGAATATATAGCATTCATAATATATATATACATCACATCAACATTATCCATCACATTAAACAAGGCTGCGAACATCTTGATATTTATGCTTAATGTTAAAAGGCTCATTAACGTAAATATACCAACAAAATAAGTGTCTTCTTAAAATGGTGTCCTAGGTGGTTTCCTGAGCCATGCTGCAATGATCGGGTTATTTTTCACGCGTTCGCACACTCGAGTGATTTTAGGGAAGTCGGAGATATCGATCTTGACGTCATTGTCTTCCGGAAACTGCAGTCCGTTGAACACAACAAGATCAGCCCATGTAACCTGAATAAGAATCATGGCAATAAAAGAAAGGCACCCCACGACACGATTTTCAAAAAGCTGTTAAATCACCTTCAAACAACATAACAAGTATGAACAACAACAAAATAATGGTTTTTGAACATTAAAATTTTGCAAAAAGGTGTTCATTTTTTCCAAGCCAGCTGGGCTGTTTTTCCTTTCTAGCCAGCTTGGAACGGAAAAGGAACACCTTTTGCGAAAATGAAATGTTGAATATAACTAAATTACCTATCATATATTGTATATAATAGATTGTTATAGAATAACAAGCAGGTTTAATCAATTTTGAAACAATAATTTTCAATGCTTATTACGAAAATGAGGAAATTATCGAAAAAGGTGTTCCTCAATCTGCTAAAATCTCCAAGCTAGAATGAATTTCCTCAAAATTTCCAAGCCAGCTGGAATTTGGTGGGGAACACCGTTTTTTGGGGAACAGCTCGTGAGGTGTTCTTCTTAAAAGTGTAAATTTGGGAAGGGATGGGATAGATTGTTCGATTTATATAAGAAAGATGCATCCATTATGACCCGTTGTATTAAATCGATCGGGCGCTTTATGACATGACATAGTTTCCTTCAATAGCATTTTAACAGAAATTCGTTAAAGCAATCAATGTAAAGTATAGCTATGTTTCATATTACTATGTTAATGACACCAGCTAGTTTATTATTGTTCTACATGTATGTTTGTGCCGCAGTCTTTATGTATAAATACATATTTATATTCATTACAATTTAGCATAGCTTGTTATATGTCATATACATGTACGTGTACCTTGTTATTTATGAATCCATCATCACTTGTGACCATTGCTTCGAACTTGTAGAGTTGGTTCTTGGCGCCTTCGTCTAAGAACTTCTGTCGCAACCTTTCCTATTATTACAAAGAACATGTGATTAAAAAAGGGGCATACATAAGTTTATCGAAGATTATCGTATTTCATATAATTTGTAAAAGTCTAATTACGACAATGCTGATTCAATATTTTTTATCGCTGCCTTTTGAAATTAACAGCCACTTTTGACCAAACTGTTAGTTTGATTTACAACTACATCTTTCTTGTGAATTACTGATATTCTACACCACGAAGGTTATATCTTTTTTCTCTTGATCTTGTTCGCGGTATATGGGAACCAGGGGCATGACAAAATCCTCCATGCAATCCACAATCATATCCGCATTCAGCCTCTCCAGATCGGTGTCTCCGTATAAACCTCGCGTATGACATATTCACTTTAATTGTAATGCCATAAAATTGGTTGGTGTCCCCTCCCCATGTGGGTGTTATATCTTATACCGTTAGATATTATTGTTCGTTTGTTTTCTGGATCATTAAAAAACTCTTGCGTAATTGTTGCTAATCCATGCCACGGCAAAACATATATGACTAAAATGTATTCAAAAAAGAATCATTTGAACAAAATGGAAAAGTTTTATGAAAAAAAAAATATAAACATGAAAATGTTGCAAAACATATATATTTTTAGATGACGTTTAATCACCACCAATGGGTGCTAGCTCTAACTTGCAACCGGAAGTACCTCTGGACTTAGCCTAAAATTTCATAAAGAATTTATAAATATGGCCCCCGATTTGCTGCCCCTCCTTCTCAAGTGTGCGACCATGCATGTTTGTCTGAGCATTGAAAAACAACTATTGATTTCGATCAAACACATTTATTCAAATTGGGTCATGACAACGACCGAATTAAAATGTAGTCTATTTTACCGGTAGAACAGGGTTATTCACTGGTTTTATACAATTCATAGTCGTCGCTATCGTCACAACTCTCGTCGCTGCTTAATGATGTGATCGCTGGTTCAATTCTGTCTATAATACCTTCCGCGGCACAAAATGTCCTCTATTGCTATAACATGCTCTGTGCACTTTCTCCATGCATCCGCGGTAATAGTTTGAATTGCTTCATCAGTGAGACGTCTGACGTCCTTCATCTTGAACGTGGTATTGCGACAAGCAACGTATCGTTTCAACTGGGCTCAAATCAGCTCTATAGGATTGAGTTCACAATGGCGAACGGGACTCCTTAACACAAAATGACCGTTTTCCTCTGAAAAAATAAGCAAATTAAAGTGATCCGCCTGGGTTGTTATTTATTAGTTTGAAAATACATTGAATAACAACATTAACCCCTATGATTCGTTTTTCAAACATTTAATTTTCCTTAGATTTCACGCATTGCTACGTAAGGACCAGTGTTCCTTTTACTTAGCAAAGGGGGGGGGGCGTATGTGTTTGTTAAATTCAGGGTTTG
>LQRL01082140.1:9215-20753 GCA_001703475.1 Hydroides elegans | reverse complement strand
TAGTAGTAGTATTTTCTTCCATACTTTTTATGTCTCAATTTTGAACATTTTGAACCCAGTTTGAACATTTTCGAACATTTCCAATCCTTGGACATACCTCTATGACAGAGGCACATCACAAGAGTTATTCTTTCGAAATTCACATCTGGAATATAGCTTTCAGTAGTGGGCTAAATAGCAAATATGAGCAGTGAACTATTAAATGTTTTCATATTTTAACATAAGAAAGAAAGTGTAAGTATAAATAAAAATTATTCATAAGTCTGAATCATATTCAATATGAATGCCTTTATAAAGGTTTTTTTTCTAGTGTATCATCAATGTTTAGAGAGTACATTGTATTTACATTTGGTTTAATTTTTTTGTTTCATACAAATGCAACTTATTTTAATACAAGACCGTCCAAGGACAGTGGGCCACAACTTGCACAGCTTTCCAGCGAGTGACAATTCTGAATAATCATTGTGGGAAAATAAAAATAACAGGTAGCAGAGGATTGTCATTTTTATTATTCTAAAAGATCGACAATAGGTACAGATACATATTAAATGAAAAGACAATACAATCTAATGCGAACAACTTTATCGCACACTCTTACCTTAATTAGTAAATAAATAATCAGTAATGAACCATAACAAAAAAAAACATTAATCTGTAAATTATTCTAACGCAATGGCCAATGATAACACTTAAACACTTAATTAAAAAAACTCAACGCATTAAAAAGTTATAAACCCAAACACCAACCAGAGCGTTTTTTTTTAACAAGTTATTTTTTACGTTTTATTCAATTGTACAATTACATTAAGTATATTATTATAAAACTTCAAAGGAAACTTTACCCTAACAATAGCAGCTAATCTTAAAAAAAAACAATTAAAAAAAATGCATAAGCATCTGAATATAAAATACATTTATGTGTTTGTTTATAGTAAAGATGCATTTTAGAGTTTGATAACTTGTTCATGGTTCAATGAAATGAAGCCACCAAAGTGTGATGATACGACCACATGCATGGAATGATCTTGGCAGAAGGCTTTTCACAATTGGTGAAGCAAAGATCTAAAATTGTGTTTCCTCGAGTAGTTTGCAAAGTACTCAACATCTTCAGGTTAGGTGTTAGGGACTCCATGAAAGAAATGAATTCCCTGTTTTGATTGCGAGATACATCAAAATTGAAATCCCCTAAGATTATAATATTGTCGGCATGTCGCAATCGCAAAGTGCTAATACATTCTTTGAATTCTTTCAATGCACAACATGGTGCTTTGTAAACGAGGAGAATTGTATAGCATATTTCATTGCGCACATCACCTAGCTCGATGACAAGGCTTTCGACTTTGTTGGTAGATAGCTTTTCCACAGAAATAACCCTGAAACATGACTTAATGTAAATTGCTAAGCCATGTGGCGGTCTTAATCCATGATCTTGGTCATTTCGAATCAAAGGAAGGTACCCTTTCAATGCATAATCAATTGATTGGTCTTTGTGGTTTAATCGTGTCTCTGCCAAACAAATGATATCCGCACTATTAAAAATGTCATCATGTTTTATCTGCGGCATGTGTAGTCGAAGGCTCTGTGCATTTTGAAACACAACTACTAGTTCTGGGTTATTAACAGGCCTGTCATATATCTCGATACACGCTTCTGTTCTCAGTCTTTCCATTTCTCGCACAACTGAGCTATCAACTCTGATTTTACCCGTTAATCCATTGAGTAGATGCAGTCCATTCAATTTTGTTACGCGACTGAAAGCTACATAATGCTGATGAGATCGGGATCCAACTGACATGTCAACAACAATAGTGGATTTAGTTTGCCCTTGGGCTTTATGGATCGTTTTGGCAGAGGATGGCTTTAATGGGAACTGTTGACGTACAATAGCCTTTCTTCGAAACATGAAGGTTCTTCGAACACACCATATCGGGGTCCATGTCTTGGAAACACTTGGATATCTTTTGTAATAATGTGAATATTCTTTTCGGGTGTTGCGTCCAATAGATATATCCTGAAACTCAACCCACAAGCAACTTGGGGCGGTTTTCTGTGCCTCCATATAATGAATCTTTCGCAGAACACAGGGAGTACCATTACAAATTCCGTCTACAACTGATACGTTATGTGTGGTATCGTAATGAAATCCCACAGCGACTTCAAGAAATTCACTCAAATTTCCAGTATCATTTGTTTGTTTTCCTTTGACTTGATTTAGTATCGTAAGTTTCACTTCGTTTGAGTCTTCACCTAAGACTGTATCGAAGCATTGTATTTTAGCCTTCTCTGACTCCGATGTTTCAAACAGTTTCGCATTGTGTGAATTTACCGCCATATTGCATGGGAAAAGATGCAGCTCGTGTTTTAATGACTGGTAAATTGACTCATCAATGCTGACACTACATGCCTCTAACATAGAGATGTCGCGTTCAGTTTGCTTTCCTTCTCTTATCCGGTTTAACATTTCAGCAAATGATGCGTCGTCTTTTTGTCGCATAATCTCAGTAAGTTCAAACATTTTGAAGTGTGTTTTCCACAAATTAGGAGCCAATGCTGAGTAGTCTAAAGACCCATCAGCAAAAATCCAGCCATCTCCAACAGGTCTCAACTGAAATAAATCTCCAACCAAAATTATGTGAACGCCTCCAAAAGGTTCTTTGTTTCCTTTCACTTCTTGCAGTCGTAGGTACAACAATTTCAACATTTCGTTGCCCACCATTGAAACTTCATCAATAATCAAGACGGAGAGATTCTTATATTTTGTTTGCAGCGTATTTCTTTTGTCATCCGAGAGTTGTTTGTATGTGAGCTTTTTGTTGGGTTCGATACTAAATGCACTATGCAAAGTTGAGCCTTTAATATTGTACGCAGCAAGACCTGTGTATGCGCACAGCAAAATGCGTATGTCCTCTGGGTTTTGGCCCGATTCTGAGCACAACAATCTGTAAAGACTTTGATATAGTGTGCGTATAACAACAGATTTTCCTACTCCCGCACCTCCAGTTATAAACAAGGTCAGCTGTTTCTCTGGCTCAAACGTTAGGGAACTGATAATGTATGTGTGTATTTGTCTTTGCTTTGAATTCAATTGTGACAATGATTCAAGATATGTGTTTTCAGGTACAATATTTTGAACCAATTCAACATTATCATTTGCCAAATGAGTCGAGAGTCCAATATCTGCTCCTAGATCGTAATGTGAATGCTCATACGTCTCTGGTCTATAAAAAGCATATTTGTTCGAAGGGAGCGGTTCGCAAGAGGCGTCATTGGCTTCTATGCTCTCAATATTCGGACAAACATCATCAAAGCTCTCCATGTCAAGAGTATCGGTAGCTTTCTCTACATTATCTAGGAGCTGTTTGTTTCCGTCATATTGACTCATTTTTAACTCAATCGCATTTGAATTGGCCTTGAAACTTTCTTCATATGAATCATTGTCATTTAAGAGATCTGTGTCCTCATTTCTCCATGGATGATACAGCATAAGCTGTTCTCTAAAATAGTTCTCAGGGTCGACATTCTTGTTATATTTCACATATCGTATTATTTTCGGCTTTGAGCGAAGCACAATTTTCGAATCGTTAGCCCATACCGTATATCGCGATTTGTCTGTATCGGGCATATCATTCCAATCGTCAATGTTGTCATGTTCCTGCTCAATCTTCTCTGAATGATTGATACTACACTGCGTCTCGGATGCTTGGTTTTCAGATGTTTTACTGTTTGATACAGATACAACTTTGGAAACAAAGTCTGCAAGGCAATAGTTTTCAAGTGCATGATGTCTTCTGGCATACCGCTTTACAATGTTGTCTGCTTCTATGTCAGTTGATTCATCAGGCAAAGATTCAAGTTCTTTTTGACTTTTCAAAAGAAATGTTCTTTCGCTTCGCGGTGATGTGGGCAAAAACTCACAACTTCTACTCTTCATTGACATATTCAGCTGTAACACAAGATAAGCTGCTTCTTGGGCACTGACTTCGACTGCATTCAAAAACTTATTTCCGATATGGCGGACAGATTCTTTCAACGATTTGTTTCCTTGTCTCGCTTCTCTACAGGCTTCTGCCATTAGGGTGCTCATTCCTCTTGTGCTTTTGTTGATATATGCGACAATGTACATTGCACAAGCATATGCATCTAAGACAAACTTAATGTCGTGATTTGCTTTCCACACATCCAACATAGATTTGATGTAAGGATTAATTCTGTTTTCAATAGGTTTTCGCTTGAGGAAAATTTTTTCAGACTTGATGCTCGTTTGTACAGATTTCAGGTAATCTTCCTCGCTTAAGTCAACTGCAGCCAAAAATTCATCAAAGGTGATGTCATTTTCCAGGTTCGTGAGGCACTTTCGAACGCTACAGAAATGTTGTTCGCATTCTGATCGATTTTCCCCAGAAAATGGCTGCAATATCACAGTTTTTCGCATAGGTGGAAATGGTATTCCAAAACCGACATTCAGCTTTCAGTCCGTGTTTTCTACAAGACCTCGAATGTTTATGTCTTTGAAGGTCTAGGTATTGTTTGTGTTCTGGTTGCACATCAGCACTGCAAGACATGATATTGTCAACATATTTCAAGACATCAAGAACATCGTCTTTTCCATATTTGGGAGCATTTTCTATCCAGCCCAACATATGGATATGTGGCGAGCCCCTTTGTTGAAACTCAACTCGATAAAAAAAATCATTCAAAGTACCCAAGGGACTATTTGGATTTTTCAAAACAGTTTTGATGAATTGAGATACTCTGTTATCAAAGTGTCTAACACAAGTGACGGGATCTGACTGTACAAGGCGTGAGCGTGTCTGCCAAGGAAGGGTGTCAGTCTTCATTGCTTCCGAATAATCTTTTTTGTCCACAAGCTTTCCTAGGGTAATGATTAGGTTTGACCAGTTCAAATCGTTGGCACTAAAAGACATGAACAACGTTGGAATGCCAAGCTGCCGGATCATTGCAAAAACTTCTTTTTTCTGATTTTCCCAATACTGTGGAGAGTTGCGTATTGTTCTAAATATTCGATAACCTTCATCCAACCTGACAAGACTTTCGCCCATGTTGTCTTGTAAAATGAATCCAGCAGAGTAGTTTTTACCTTTAGTTTTGCATCGCCGCACTGCGAGGTGTGCTTTGCTACAAACTTGCTCTGTTTGAAGCTTTTTCATTTTATAAAATATGTTTGGGACATTTAACGCTACTCTTCTGTCAACACTGCGAAGTTCCCATTTACATATGTCGCTGTAATATACTGGAGTTTTCCTTTCTGCATTGTCTTTTCGTTTTTGCCCACAAAAGAGAGTTGGGAAAGCTAAATATTCAGAATCCGGATCTTTAAATAAGCTCAAAGGCCTTTGTCCTTCTCCAGGGGCAACAGACAAAAATTCATTTTTATTGATGTTCCCTTTATCAAGAAGGGTCATTAGAGGCATTGTTTCTTCTGTTTCACTGAAACCATCCGATTCATCTATGTGTTCGTGATGTGAAATATCACCTTGCGTTTCATCGTCTGAGGAGCACTCATTCCAGTTATCATCAACGGATATATTGGCGTTCTTATACAATTCGCTAGTGTCCATTAGTAATCTCAACGCGTTCATGACTGCAGCCGGTCTGACATTTTCTGTTTCAACTGCGCTTTTAAAATCTTTCATTCGTTTTAATTTTACAGGTATTGTTTCTGATTTATTGCGCAATCTGGGCAATGCACGTATAGTTGGTTCAATATCTGCCGGGACGTTTACAACCGATCCGTTTAAAGAACATTTTCCGCCGCTATTTAAGGCTCTGATTTGCATAAAAGGGATGCGTAAAGAAACCAGACGCTCTTCCAGGGGGTTGAGATTCAATTCATGAGGCTTTTGCGGAAATTCCATCCCATTTTGAACAGAGTTTAGGAATTTTTCCGCTTTTAATGTTGGATAAACAGGTGCTACATATCCACTCTTTGTTATCTACTGAGATTAAGCCGGTAAGATACTGCTTTAGTAAAAGAATATCCACTGATTCGGATTTGTATACATTTTTAACAGCTTTTACAGACTGTTTGAACCAAAGTTGATGACAACAGGAGCATTCGTAAGAACATGATCCTAATATAGCCTCATTAAAATTACTTATTGCGTGTGAGAAAGTGCTTCCTATTTTTCGTTTCTTTCGTTGTTCTCTTTCTTTTTCCTGGTATTGTTTACGTTTGCGCAGATTCTTCATACCCTTCAAAGCGGTTGATCGATTTTTTTCTTGGCCAACTAAAGTTTGGCGTATTTTTGTCATACTTTTCCTTTGTGTTAAGCGACTCTTATTTTGGCCTTCCACAGTATTTCGTAGTTTCTTCATACCTTGGGTTGCTGAGGTTTGATTCTTGATTTTACCTTCAAATGTGCTTCGCAATCTTTTCATTCCGTCACAAGACCTTTTTCTGTTATTATCTCTGCCTTCCTGTGTATTTCGTATGGTTTTCATTCGTTCTTTTGCATGGCTGTTCTCTTGCTTTGTGAATGATTCTGTCTTTCGTACTTTTTGCATATAGTCTTTTATATACTTTTTTCGTTTAACGGATGCTAACGATAAATCGGTGGAGGCTTTTCTCTTTTTATAAGCTCTATCACGCTCATGTTGGTCTTTAAAATACGTGTTCAGTGCTTCATTGCTTGACTTGTTTTTTGTGTCAATCTTTTCTTGTATTGCGGCACGTAAAACTGTTTGGTCTTCAGCTTTTTTCGGCTCGTTGGCATCACCAACTGACCTTGTTTCAGGGTCAGGGTCCAATTCATTTATGTTTCTCGGAGTAGATGATGCACTATCAATCGAAATAGTGAAAGGTACAAGCTCAAACTGTTGAAATGCAGGCAGTCCAAGTGAAATTGTGAAAAGTTTGACAATGAATTCTATAACATTAGAAATGTTCGTGCAAACTACCAAAACCGCATTTCCCGTTGGATGCAAAAAACCATCATTGCCTCTAGAATGGGGATCAAATACATAAAACATGTCTTCATGCCTGGCTAGAGCTATTGTCTGTCCACCGCATACCAGTAAGCATGACTTAAACATATCAAAACTTCGCACTATAGCATCGTTTAGGCTGTTCATGATGCAATCTTCAGTACTTTGCTGTATCCCAAGTGTACCCACTTTGATAGCATTCTCTGGTTGGGTACAAACAAAATCATGATCACAAACGGTTATAAAGTGCGGTAATTCTTTGGCTAAAAGCATTTGTGGTTTCATCTTCCGTTGGAAACAATGTTCCATGAATCTATCGTTGCCGTCGACAACACACACATCGATGTCCTTTGCAGTCCAAATATTTGGAGCTTTTATGAGCATGCGAACCAAAGCATAGAAAGCTATAAATGTGCATTGCACTCCAGGATATTTGAAACGAGTGTGACCTTGGTGTATACGTCCTGATAAAACGGTTCTTGGTGCGACCAGATGAGATGTTTGGTTTCGATTTGACTGAACTTCCATAGTGCCATCTTCTTTTTTCTGGTTTTCATTTTTCTTTTTCTCACGCTGCCGTGCAGCTCTACTTTTTCTGCCTCTTTTTGGCATTGTAATCAACAATATCGCGTATATAAGTTGTTCACACGACGTGTGTCGCAAATAGGTTTTGGTAATGGTTCGTTTGTTTTGTTTGCTACTTTAGTTTGCTTGTTAAGTTTCGTCACGATTTTTGCCACTATTTACCCCACAAGACGTGACACGCATGTGGAGGCCGCAGTTCGCAAATAAAGTTCGCTATTATCATCCACATGAACTGCAGTCACAAATGTGGAATCACCTCGCTTTCGGACGATAAAACCGAGGTCCAGCTTTATCGAACACCCCCTATTCGAAAGCTCCGTTTTACCAAAATAAGAGCTTTCAAGTCGGGTCGGACTTTGTTTTTGAAAATTTAAAAAGTGACCAAGCAACGTTCCGCAGAGTTACTGGTATGATGTCACAGCAGGTAGCAACAGTAGGGTTGCCTGTTGTTGCTGTCTTTCGCTTTGAGTTTGATGACACTGTTTTTTATAGAATCAAGTTGTCAGCGGTAGTATCTTATAATAGCCGATAGTAGATGGTAGATACGACACACAGTCAAAGCATATCACACAATACGGGTGAGGCACATGAAGTATCCTGAAAAGGACTGCAATTTCTTCTTGTCTGAAGAAATCTCTTCTTGACCTCAGTATATTTCAAATGGCACGATGTATTAGAGCACGTTGTCTATTCTCTGGTAGCGCGTCCACGAGTTATCTGAAATATAAAAAAAATAGCTGTTACAAATAGGCATATAGAATAGCAATGAGCATTCCCCTTCTGTGCATGGTTTTTCATGATGATTTTTTATAAGAATGCAATTATGATAAGTTAAATATATAAATTCGTTAATTTTAGGACACTTATATTTAGAACTATAAAAAGGGACCGGGCGATAATATTCATTCCATTGAGATTAAACCATTTTGCACGCGCGCTACCCAAGCCAAAATAATTATAGGAAAGGCCCCCCTATCCCCTACTAATGCGTACATACAAAACGATTAATCTCGGAAGAGGGGACTTCTTATTCTCATGTTAGAAATTATAAACACATGTAAGCAATTTTAAGCAATTATAAACACAATAAAATATATGCACAGTCAGGGAAAGCTCGGATTTTATCGACGCAGTGCCAACGTTAGGTCATCTCCTCAGGGCTCTACAACAAAAGAAAGACAGAATTTGAATAATCTAATACATAAATATAATTTAAATTAGCAACATTTCTTTAAATAAAATATTAAACCATGCTAGTCTTTTTGCTTGAACATATGCATATTATAAGCATTACGAATTTTAAAAAAATATACTTTTTGCGAGAGTTTACAAAATCTAAAATGGCATGTTAATTAAGTACTTAGTCAGGGCTGAATAGCGTTCAAATTTAAATTTCGTGACAGAAATCAATATATGTTCATGCCTTTCTAGTTTGACACATATTCAAGGCCATAAATACTTACGATTCTTTATTTACAAACCCATTGCGCATCGATTGAACTTGATCTGTAATGAAACAAATATAAAATGATTATTAGATGATTGATGGTTCATTATTGAACCAGAAAAAAGAAAGCTTAAGAAGAATTCTATCGTTAGGAACAAAAATTATTTGATCGCCATATACAGTACAAGTCATTATTTGAATACCATATTTGAATATTCGAAGATCTTGAAGTTCTACGACCAAACAAATGTAGAAGAGAGTTGGAGTTTGTAATAGAGAGTATTTAACTAAATAAACTAAATTGTCTCGCTCAATTCCTTCATACCAAACTCGCGTGCACAAAGTACTTAACATAGGGTGAAAATGTTAAAATCGACCATTTTTAAAGTGCTCTAGAATCATCAGACCAAACTCGCCTGCACAAAGTGCTTGGCATCTGAAAAAAGTTTAAAATCGACAATTTTTAAAGTGCTCCAGAATCGACAATTTTCAACCGATCCAGATAAAACCTTGACGAGGCACGACGTCAGACCTTGGTTTATACGTGTATCAAATTTGAAAGCTCTAGCACAAGTCCTTAATACCAAACTCGCCTGCACAAAGTGTTTGGCATCTGAAAACAAATTTAAAATCGACATTTTTTAAAGTGCTCCAGAGTCAACAATTCGAAACCGATCGAGATAAAACCTTGACGAGGCACGACTTTAGACCTTGGTTTACACGTGTATAAAATTTGAAAGCTCTAGCTCAACTCCTTCATACCAAACTCGCGTGCACAAAGTACCCTATATCAAGCGGGACAGACGGACGGACAGACGGACAAGCTCAACCCTATATCCCCTCGTTTTCACGGGGGATAAATACTAAATTTTGCGCCAATGGCGAGATCTACTATTGCTCTCAAAACATGATCCACGTTCAACGAAAGCTTAGCTATAGCCAATGTCCTTATATGGAAATGTAAACAATGGACTCATTTTTGTGGTTTATCAAAGTATCAAATGCTTAGATTCTTATATTTTCGCTCACTTCATCGGTCATTAAAAAATTGACTCGCAAAAACACAATATATTTTTGCTTATATAAGCGCTTATATAAGCCCGATCGCTTCAGGGAGCACACCCTATATAGGGGGTAGTGCTAGGATGCTATCATAAAAATTCTAAAAAGATCCATCAAGAATTGTGTTAGTAGATGCACTGGAAAGAAAAAAGTTTACGAACTAACTAACTCACTAACACAGAGTGATCGCACAAACCACGTCTTGCATAAGCAAGCCGTGGCTAAAAAATTATATCCCGTTTTTATAAAATGACATTGCTGTTTCACATGATATATTTTTAAAGATAAAGTCGAGGGTTAAACTGCGGGTCATTCATGAGAATTAGGGATATATAGAGAAAACTACACGAGTGGGTGGTCTGGAAATAAATACTTCACGAGGCCACGTGTACTTATCGCACGAGCCCGTTAGGGCGAGTGCGATGAGTACATGGGTTCGAGTGAAGTTTTTATTTCCAGACCAATCACGAGTGTTGGTTTTATTTTTATTTCATGTAAATCTTCTTATGCATTGTTTTTATTTTGAAAGAACATTATCATTTATTTTTTATATTGTAAGGTATTCGCAGCAATTAAAAAAGGTTCACTAGATTTCTTTCTGTTATTACAAAAACACTGGTTTTTGCTTGTTTATTGACATAATATTTTACCACGTGGTAAAAGTGCAAACGTACTTCGAGTGACATCCGGATAAAAATATGTCATGGTCAGATGCCATACCATAAATCCTTATGTTTTATACCAATTCAAAAACCCGAACATGAAATAAAATCTAATCAGAGTAAAGCTTTTCATACCAACCAAACACGAATTGTATAAATAGCATTGTACCAGCCGCTTTATTTTACAGCTGCTATAGACTCTATACATGTTACCCTTGTTAACAGTTCAACGAATGTACCGCTATATTGTATATAAATAGATACATAAATAATTCTAGTTGGTTCCAAAGTGAGTTTCTTATCTTCTACTCATAATAATATGAGTCCCAATAGGTTTAGAATCGATTGTCATAGACTGGTATACATATGATATACATGTCTTTCAACATTTTCTCTACTCATAGATGTACCAATGGAGTGATCAAGTCCTCAAATGATTACTTAAAATGAATGCTTGAAGATCTTGTATCCAATGGGGACACAACATTGATAAATTTTTATTTTATAGGAGTTTGCTGCCAGATCGATGAGACATTTTAAAACCATTGCTATAGAAAGGGGGTTATTTATATAATACTATAATAATACTTCATGTTTGGAGGGCCATACGTTGATTGCTGGACCCGAGGGCACGGGGCCGGACGGATCGAAGGATGGGGCTATGCGTGCTCTGGGGGTTTCCACGGCACCGGTCCGTACGGCGATTTACGGCCCGGGCGTATGGCCCTGCGTTTCCTTATCATTTCTTTATAAAATAATTTTCAGGCATGTAATAAAATGACAATACCTCATGAGTGGCGAGTGAAATCTGTCATTTCTCCGAGGGAAAGCAAAAAA
>LQRL01082137.1:22292-35531 GCA_001703475.1 Hydroides elegans | reverse complement strand
ATGTTCGTCGCCATAATGGTTTGCACACCAGTCGTGTTTAGGATTTTTTTCTGTCGTGGCCACGCGTCGTTGCATCCTTCCTAGAAAAAAAAGGGGGGGGTGTGTCTCTGCCTCCACGACTGGTTGCATTCTATCTGTGGTTGCCATGGCTGCTGAGGCAATGGTAACCACGGGTGCATAGAATGATTAGATAATAGTATAATGTGTCAAAGTTTTAGTTTTATACTATGTATCCAAGGAAAACTTTTGTTTTCATTGTTCTATGTTAAATAAATTGATCTAAAGGTTCAATGTGTTGCTTTTTTGGTCTCATTTGCTTTGAGTTTCGAGGTCAAAATTCCCACCGTACCTATAGTGGTCAGCACGATACTTGGGAGGATTTCTTAGTAGAATATCATAAGACTTTAGGATAAACCTCTAAAAACTACCTGTTAGTTTTATATGTTTATCTAAAGATTATATTCTAATAGAAATCCGAACAAGTATCGGTCTCGTGTTCCCGTCCCAGCCAACCCCCAATTTTGGGCAAGGAAGACTTCCGGTGAGGCTAGCTGCACACCAGGTGGGACGCTGGTGCCCGAGATTATCCCGGGATATACCGCTACCTACAGTGTTTTTTAGTTTTGTCTATTGATTTATCTGATAGAAAACCAATAACGCGAAAAGGATCCTTCATCCAAGGATACAGCACGATACTTGGTCGGATTTCTATTAGAATATAATCTTTAGATAAACATATAAAACTAACAGGTAGTTTTTAGAGTACTCTGTTATGACCAGCCCTGAGTATGAAAAAGACGATTTGCATGCATTGAAATTGCTGTTTTTTTCGTGTTCTTGAAAATGTTATGTATTGGAAACCTAAAAACGCTCGTTGCGTTTAAACCACTAGATTCCCGTATGGAATACATCGGCAAACACATGAAAAGCTGCGTTTGGAAACGCGAATGATATCATACCTTTAAAATACTTTAAAAAATAATGCTGATAAAAAGTATCCATTTTAAAAAGGACATCCGGTGAAGTCTGTCACACATGCGTTGTTACCTTGCTTTGTGTTTCAACCTTGAATTCCCAGCCCTCGGGATGTTTAATGGAAAAAATAACGAAAGTATAATGTGCGAATCTGTCAAGGAAAACTAACAAATGAGGGGCGACAAAATAATCCTCGGGGGAGTAAATGACTGCAATTTTTGTCAATTCTAAATGACAACATTTTTGTCGCTTTTTCCGATTCGTTATTTCGAGATGTTAGAAAATGGGAGACTTTTATACACAGAATGGGTTGAAATTACGAAGAAGTCCTGAACCTTTTTTTTAAATGTACATGTATGTTTTAAAGTTCTTAAATGTATTTCGATAGCATACATGTAGCATGTACACTGTAATACCAATGAAAACTATGTAATAAATGTATAGGAAAATATGTATATGCAAATATTAAAAAAAAAAACGAAAGAAAAATCACAATTCTATGGGTCCTTGTTGCATTGAGCCTGAACATAATATTTATCAATATATACTTTCTACAGAAAATAATATCATGCGATATTAGTAATTAGCACATGCAGTAGATATTTTTTGACCCAACATAACTACACTGAATCTTCCATTTTTATTAGATTGAGCAGCAGCTGCGCTTGGAATGCAACAACGTTAATGACGCATAGATTGGTCATGGTTTGTGTTTAGCAGAGTAAATTAAATTAAATTAAATAACGTCAATAGCTAGAATTCGTATATGTTCTATGCACAGATACAAGTGGGGATTTATTTGCATTTATGAATAAAAATAAAATAATGATTATTTTAGAAATTTCTACCTTGGAATCTCTGTAACCCTCTCAGGAAGAATTGTTTATCTCTCAAAAAAATGGTTTCATGTATCAATTAATAGTGTATACTATTAAATAAATATACAAAAATAGTAAAAATAACTTATATAACATCACGAATCACAATCTTTTGCAAATGTGCCATACATTGTGGTAATAAATGAACATATAAATGAAAATATTAAAAAGTGGTCCATTAAATAAAATTAAACACACAAACTACCGAGGGAAACAGATTACGAATCGCAATCGTGGTCAAAGGCACCTGCAAAGGGAAACTAATGACCGGAAAAATTATATTGAAAATGTGCATTTCTTAAGAGATTTAATGAATAGTAATTTGAGAACCATGAGTTATTATGTTTTGTTTCTTATTATATATATTGAATAAACAGCATGTCTCACTAATGACACGATCTCGCATCTAATGCGACCAATATGTTATTCACATGTTTTGTTTTAATTCTATAAAATAAAAAAAAAGTCATTAATTTAATAAGGCAATTATGCTAGGATGAATATCATGTTACCCATTACCAATAGTCGGCTATATACTTACACAATAACACTTAGTTATAAGACATGGGCACCATACAAATTTAGATAAAGTCGTGATAAGATAATCAAAATCAAGAATTAAAAGAAAATTGATTATATGTCAGTCGAAATTCAGTTGCAATACAAAAAAAACGGTATTTGATAACGATACTTTACTACATATCTCATTGTAAAGCTTCGAAGCCATGGGTTAAGCAAAAGCCATTTTGCTTCAAGGTGCTTCAAAAACAACAAATATAAACACATGGCAAATATGGTTTGTAAGGAAAATGAATATCTATGAAGCTTCCAACGTGACCAGACCCTAGTTTACTCTGTTTTTATCAGGTAAATTTGATGTTTTCCAACTCCTTGAGACATTTGACTTAAACCGATCATTATATCTCTAAATGAGAGGCCCAAAAACACCTTAGGACAAAAAGGAAGTTGGAACGTCAAACCACTCATGCGTCCGACGTCAAATAGATCTATCAAGAAAAGTTCACTTGATAATAATAAAAAATAATAAAAACAAGTTCTGCTCCGTGGAAACCGACATCAATTCGGCGACGGCGACAAATTGGCTTTGTTTCCAAGCAGCACTACACCACATGTCTCTAAGTCAAACCAGACGGTCTTTCGTTTTATCTATGTTTTGTTGCGTCAATTTGTCATTTGATTTTTTTATATGACCATTTAAATATGTTTATCTGATTGGTATATAGGATTTATAATTGTGAAGAAATAGTAATGATGTCGCGTGCGCTTCTAACTCATCACCGTGAAAGCTAACCGATAACCGCATAAGCAATAAACGAAAAATTTTCAACGTTAAACGTTAAAAACTAAACGTTTGTTTCTAAACGTAAAACATTTAAAGCTCAATGTCAAAAGGTAAACACTAAACCCTGGTCTTGCCAACCCTTAAACGTTAAACGCGAAAGGATAAGGAGGAGGAGTGATTCGAAACCCATTGTTACATTGTTCATGAGGACCCATTTTACTCGAAGCAGCTCATGACGTGCTTATGGGGATGGTAGATACCCGATACACAGTGTCATATCAATTATATGAGTTATCGGTGCATTAAAAAGTAGTGCATCACTCAGGGGCCTAATGAGATAATGCTCTGCAATCAAGAGGGAGATAGAACCTTAGTAAGGGGTAATATTTAATATAATGCCCTATAATATACTGCTGGTACTCAGAAGGACAGTCGTAATTACATACAAAGATTGTTTCGAATATCAAAATCAAAGTAAGTTTTCATAATTGGTTTAAACCATTGACATTTAGATAACCTTTTGTCTATCAGACATTTTTCGATAGATAGGCCAAAATTTTATAACTTGATTTTTTGATGATAGAGAATATTTGGTTAATCAAAAATAATAAATAAGATACAATAGGTAATCTGAATCTAGAATTTAACCGATTAAAAAAATAATTCGATGCCAAGTAGTTCAACGTTTTTACAACGAAGAAAGTGCGGCAGACGAACGATTTTTTATTCATACAGGGATGCATGCAATAATGTATCATATAAAGAATTCATATAAACTTGACGTGGATTGTTGAATAGATGGGGTTCTTGCGATTCCCGTCGGGGCTTTGTGGTTTAAAAATAAGACTAATATCAGCCGGAAAAAATGTAATGGATTGATAATAATAATCTATCAATAGACTTAATTTCATGCACCTACATTATAATAAGTTTTATTGTCAATATAAATATGATTGCAAGTTAAATATTGCCATGATGAAGTTCTAGGATCATGTAATATTGTTGATTCAAACAAAACTATGGTGATGGTGACATACTCTCCCGAAATAAATCAGACAAAGGTTATGACTAAAAGGTCTAGTAACTTTTTGCCCAAACAATAAAAATATGATAAACGGAAGGCATACATCATTTTAAGTTTGCTCATTTGAATTTAGAAGAGCTTTGGGAAATCATGGACAAATTATAAACTATTTGTATTTGCACTGATAAAACACAAAATGCTTAATTGCTTAAGCAAAATGAACGATACTTTTTATATAAAATGGACACAAAAAATAAATGAGTAATTACATGTAATTTCCGTACGTTTTAGCTTCAATTTTGCCATTATTTTGCTTTAACAAAAGCATTAATTAATTATTGACAATAGAACCAATGGGGGTAATTGAGTTTATTTTGAGACGGTTTCATAACTTACAATCGTAATAGGAACAGTTTCCAGTTTTTTAGGTTATTTATAAATGGACTACGGCACGAAATCGGTAGACTATTCATCGTGAGAATTGGAATTGAATTGAGTTTTCTCGAGTGGAGGTTGCATAATTATTTCCTATTTAATCTTTCCAATATTGTTACTATTATTTTACTTCCTGTTATATTATACAGTCTACCAGTCAAAGGAATATGTACCCTGAGTAACCGTTAATTGAACTATTTTACTATTGCATAATCAGGCAAAAGTGTACTCCTTTTAGACAAACAGACTAGTAAAATTATGCAACCAAACTTTGGCATATCATAAACATTAAAAAAAATGAAACGATAATGATACATACACGTTCAACACTCTTAACATAATGTAGTTTTTGATTTTGTGCTTCGTGATTATCCGCTGTTAAGATGCCGTTTTGTATATGCATATGACGTAAGGGACAATGTATAAAGGTCTATATTCAATTTCAGTTAATTAACACTCATTTTCAAGCAAGAAACATAATAATGATTTTGATAAAACATTATTTTCATTTTAACCTGTATAAAAGACGCACAATGAAATATGCATGCATATTAAGAAAAAAAAAAACAACACATAAAAGACAAATCCATGAAAAACCCCGCACAACTTATGACTTCTTTAGAAGAAAATGGTTCTACCGAAGGCTAAACCCTTTAAAGCTTCATTTTACTTGAGAAAAATTATACTTAATGGATCACTATTTTTCCCCATTACTTGCAGATTTTCGCTCATAAGAGATGGGAAATTGATTTGCATTTTTTTTACAATAAGCAAACGTAAGTTGATGAAGGAAATATAAAAACCGTCAATACTCGGAATAAAAAATACTTTCCTAGCAGAATTAATAGACAATTCATTATTTATCCGTTTAATTTTTATACGTTTATCGCCCTTTATATTGTGGTTTATGGTTTACGCGTTTGCAATACGTGGTTAGAAACACGCTACTATATATATCTTTGGTGCCGCTTTCAGAGTAGAGAATCCAAGCGACGTTTGCAGACATTTAGGGATCGAAGGTCCATTATACATCCATATTAAGATTGCATATGCCTATCTTAATAGAATAACATGGTAAAATATGGTCTTTTAAATGAGATCTTCTAAATAGTTTTATATAAAGCAAGAAACAGCAACACAAAATAAATGTCATATTCCAGACATAACGAATAGCCTAATCGAAGACATTCGTGCCAAGAAAGTCATTTAAAATAAAAAAAAATAGATGATTGTTTTAATAAAAACGCATATCCTCATCGAGCATCAACGCTAGAGTGTTTGTCAATGCAGAGAATGTAAATCAGTTTGCGTGTTTTGTCTAATGACTCCCGGTAGCGTTGCTTATTTATGCGCCTCTGGCCGCTTTTTGTGACATTGTTGTAGGTTATTTAGACATAAGGCATTATGGAGAAAATTGGTTATCAAAAAACCAAATGGAGACCTCGATGTATGGCTTTATCAAAGTGTATGCGAATGCCATTTTAGAATCGAATGCTGTTTTTGCTTAAAACTTGTAGGAATCATCGTGGAAACTTGCTCAATCGATCTCTGACAACTGTGTCCTGACATAGATTTAGGAACGTTCTTTTTTATGAAAGCATACACGTTGTTTCTGTATAACCCATCTATTGGTAGGCCTGTCTCTATAGACATGTAACCTATAACATACTGACCCAGGTAATATTTCTTATACCACACTGTCTACAGTGTCTTTTTTTCAGCACAACCGTCACTGTGGAAATTAATGCCTTGAATATAAAGGCATTTCGAGAATAATGAAGTCCTGGAATATCTTCGATATTTGACATGACATTAATCTCTCAGTTCCACCTCGCGATTTTGTCATGTCCACTCAAAAGTGTTAATCATCCTATGAATAATATGTGATTTTTAAATATCAGCAGATTCGTCCCCATATCAACGACACACGTGTTGCCATAATATATGAAATGTTTTTGGGGAAGAGGTCGTAGAGTATGAGTTGGTTGGTTTTTCTATGTCAAATAAATCTTTAATAAGAGGGGGGTTTCGTGATGAATAATTTTAACGAGGGCACTCAACGATTTATTTTTTCTTATATTCATCAAAATGTTTATTCCGGAGTTCCAAGCAAGGAACGCAGAAAAGCTATTGCAAGCAAACTTTCAGTTTCCTACCAGAATAAAGATGTCAAGAAATCAAATGTGTATGAGGTTATTCTTTCACAGACTCGTTAACAGAGACTAAATTTAGATACAGCTGCATTGGTTGATATATTTACAAACATAATCCTAGAGTAAAACAATCGTTTAGAAAAAAACTTTGTTCTCTTCTGAAAAAGTAGCAAGCAAGGAAGACCTGCTAGAAGAATAAACATTCACCCGAATAAATCGTTGAGTGCCCCTCTTTTAATATGGCTATAAAATCACGGCCAGACAATCACAAATGTCTAAGCAACCAAACGTTAATGGAAAGGACATGAAGTGTATCTTAATTAATATATAATATAGTTTTTGAGTTCGACGACAATGAAGAAAAGTGGTTTCCAACTCAGTCAGCAATTTAGCTAACACCAAGCTAGCCGCTAGCTAGCTCTACACTAGAACTTCCTAACGTCTTTTCCGATAATTTTATTAGCTAATGTTAGCTAACGTAAGCTAGTATTAGGGGTCTCCTAGCTAGCGGCTAGCCAGTGACTAGACAAAATTGTTGACTGGGAAGGCAATAGACTGTATTGAAATAGCTTACAGTAAGAAATTAAGCCATCGTTATTGGACAAAAGTTTTCTGCAAATGGAAGGTGCTTTTTTTGTATGGATGCGGCCTTTTATTTCCCAACTGTTTATACATTTGGTTGTTAAACGAAAAAGTGTGAATATAATATTCCAGTTAAAAAAAAACATAATCCGTATTTGCGTATTAGTCTTGTTTAGATCAAAATACCACCTTTGATTGTTGCACACCTTTTTAGACTTCTACTCGATAACAACCCATGACTGACTTAGACCTCAAACCTGGTATTTGAGCCAGTAAACACAAACTTTTTGACTTTGAGAGTATGGATTTCAAGCTTTTTTGCATAGAATTTCTGCCACATCCATACATATCATAGGTGTATCAATTGAGTATGGATTAGTAATAATTAAATTGTTGTATGTGTTATAATTTGTGATCACACGCCTATCCCATAACATGGGGGTCAGCAACCATGCGACCTTGGTGTTTGGGCCACTTCGGGTTTTGCCATTTAAACAACGTAAAATATATGTATAGCTTGAATAGCTTATCACGCATCATTCTTTTTCTTTCATTACATACTGCAGATGATATTTTGACTAGAAATTACGTCTTATAAACAATGATTTCTGTTGTAAGTTTTAGTAAACATAAGTCATACAATAATACACTATTCATCATCATTATTGCATCATTTTAGTGGTTTAACCATGCAAAGCAGAAGGTAACTGTGAACACTTCCTTTATGTTATACTGGCGTAATTTGGTGCTGTCCAAAAACATCTCGTCGTATCTCCGGTTTGATTGATTTCGCGCATTTATGGTAAATATGCGATATAAATTGTACATAGACAACATAATTATCAACCATACTGTCCCGAAATTTTGTTATACGTGCCTTTTTATACGTGCCTTTTACAGCCCAAAAAGGCCAAAAAAAAAGGCACGTATAAAAAGGCACGTATAACAAAATTTCGGGACAGTATGGGACAGTATATATATATGTTATTTAAATGACAAAGCCCGAAGTGGCCCAAACACCAAGGTCGCATGGTTGCTAACACCCATGTTATGAGAAAGGTGTGTGCTCACAAATTATAACACATGCAGCAATTTCATTATTACTGATCCATACTCAATTGATACACCTATGATATGTATGGATGTTGCAGAAATCCTATACAAAAAAGCTTGAAATCCATACTCTCAAAGTCAAAAAGTATGTGTTTACTGGCTCAAATACCAGGTTTGAGGTCTATCATTGAATTCTATTTGTGTCGAAAATCAAAGACAGTTTTGGCCAAAACAAGTTTTGGCTGCTTCGAAACACAGAAAAACAGAGATAGGCTATAACAATTAGGATGACGAAAAATATACCTTATAAAGATTAATGGGGTTGAAATAGGTTTTTCATTATTCTCAATAAACTTTGTTGGCTTATATTTTGGTTTTGTTGAAAATAAAACAATTTCCTTATGCTCACATCATCACTTAGGTTCTTCGCTGGACAAACCATTTCAGAAAGAAGCTGCGTTTCCTAAACGATGTCACATGAATATATAAAAAAAACTTGAATTTGAAAGTGTAGGCGAATATTTCAAAAACTATGATAAATGCTATAATTTGGTTACCATATCACCAAGGCCAACCCTTTTATGTTATTTTAGTCATCTTTGATAATTCATAACCCGATGTCGGTGTTTTCAACTCGACCGTTTTTCTCTTCTTTATAATTGCGGAAAATAGGACAGGACCAGCAAATAATACAGTAGGAATAGGGGAAGAGAGGAAACTGGTAGCCCCTCTATTATCATTACCAACCTTACAGGCTATTATATAGAACTAGCACACCGCACCTAACTTGGTGGAGAAAGGTTGCTTTCTCTAAAGAATACTGGAATTCTATGAAAAAATATTGACAATTGAAATTATATCCTTTATTAAAACGGCCGCCCATTTTTCATTTCTTTTAGGTATGAAGTAATCAAAAACATGGAGGGTAGACATCATTTAATCGAAAATTGAAATATCTTCTTTTGATCGAAGGATGTGATTGCAACTTTTCATTTACTTAGGCAATCATCTCATATTCTGGTTTCTCAGCGTCGATATTAATATTTCTATGACATAAAGAAAACTGTAGGATTCAATTGTACAGGGTCTTCAAAGGGCAATATTTTAGATATGTTTTGCTTTTGGTTATATAACAATGATACAAAATATACATTATATTTTTCTGCTTAGGCTATGCAATAAGGTTTACAATGGTTAAGTGTCACTTAAAATGAGTAAAAGTATGTGTATTGTCATAAACAATAATTGCAGAAACGTAAATTTTCGTGCGACAAAAAATATCGACATGAAAAACTTGCTCAACAGGAAAGGCCAAACTAATTTTTTTCATGATAATTCTAAACTGTGTTATGTTTTTCGGTGGCATGTGAAAATTGCTTGCATAACGATTCATAGCTGAATACTTCTTTATAAAATTATTATCATAATACATTATATTAATAGTCAACTGATATCGTAAATATAACTAGCCTAAGTTATAAATCTCTCATTTTCCATAGTTTTCTATGACTTTTCCTAATTGATGCATTGTCATTTCAAAGGCCAGTTTATTACAATAGGCCAATCATCTCAATAGTAAAAAAAATGTCACAAGATAAAGAAAAATGTCTAAAATATGGCATATACATCCATTTCTACTTGGATTCGTGCGTGTCTGAATAATAAATGGATCGACCTTTGCAAAACACAAGGTAATCATAATAAAATGGCTTCACCAACATGTTATGATGTGAGATGCCCTATGTTGAAGCGACCCTTTTAACATTCAAATAATAAAACCAATTTTATAGAAAATAGCACATTGCTATCTTATGTGCCAATTTAAAGCAACATGCAACCAACATTAATAGAATTCTACCAGCACTATCGGAAACGTGCTTGGCTACCGTAAGTTTAAGAATGGTCTTTTGTTCATATTTCAGCGCCGCTGGAAGCCTACGATATGATGCTTTCGATAATGTCATTGTCGTTTTGATAAGTGCTCATAAACAATTAATAGACATTGAAAAGTAATAAATATTATAAACATGTAGATGTTTATATATAGGTGGATATGGTTTTGAAGATTATTCTTTTACGTTTGTCGGGGTTATGATGCAGAAAAGTTAACATGAAAAGAAAGATGTGATGAAGAATTTTGGAAATCTTATAAGCTTGCTCTACTCAAACAAGACACTACCAAACAAGACAAGTAAAGTGTTAAAAAAGCAACTAAATAGAGCTTTATTCATCACAAGGACACATTTATTATATGAGTTGACATAGTTACTTAACGATACATGCTTCTATTACATTAGCTGTCACAAAAAGGATGATGGCTATCAATTAGAGTAAGGCACCAAACCATTGTCCTTAATAAAGGGACTTTTTCTGAGAAGTCGAAGCACTCGAACGTCGTTTTCTCTTTTAAGGATCTGGCTGGAGACAATGAGAACATTTTCTTCACACGATGGTTGATTATCTAATAACCATTGATGTTGATCCAATAAGGTCTATTCATCTTTCAAATGCACATTTTGAAGATTATCATCATTAGCTTAACGACATTTAAATTCAAGCAAGGAAAACATTGTAAGACTGTTTTAGCCTTCTTTTATGGAGTGTGCATGTATATTTTCGCGCGGAAATAACACGCTAAACAGATCTTAAAGCAGGAAAAAAGTAAATCAAGCATCACCTTTAATAAAAGTCTAACATAATGATGCTAAAAACATCGAGGATAGTTGGCTCCCGGCAATATCACTTTATATTCATGTAGGCTAAACATATTTATTGCCATTTAAGCCCATTCCCAAATAACATTACATTAATGGGTGATATTCATGACTATCCAAACGATTTTTCGATAAGGAAACTTATCCAATGTACTCTGTAATGAACCCCATTTGCATTTACAGGGAGCCCAAGTTAATAACACAAAGGTAATGAACCCCGTACCAGAAACTTCAATTGCCCCATACCCCATACTGTAGTTATTTAAGGATAGTATCTCACGAGAACATTTTTAACGAAATCTAGTTGGTGATTTAGACACTTTTTGGAAATAATCTTTGGAATAAAAGTTTGGCATATTCATTCGCTCAGGATTTTTTTTTGGTATTTCAGTTTCATCCTTTTATATTAAAAACAAAAATGTATTTGAAATCATTATGTGCGTAATTGTAACGATAAGACACTAGGCCAGTAAACTTTACAAAATCACACAATGAAAAAATAATTGAGGCACCGATATCCCGATACTTAAACAGGTGCCTAACATCGAATCACACTGTATAGGTCATTGCAACCTGTACCAAATGCAATAAAATCCCGATTCAATTACAATTTACATATTCACTTTTTTTGGTTAGGACGGCTCCGTGTTATTCTACGTGAATGTTTTGTAATTTACAAATTAAACTTGATTGTTTTCAGGAGTTTTTGTCCCAAAAGCATCGATATATAGATAAGACTAAAGGCGAATTCGTGCTCGGCATTTCTTAATTAAGCTGTTGATATAACTACAAATAAGCTGCATAAGAAACGATACTCATTTCGTATCTCATTAAACAATTTCCAGCGCTTTATTTGTTTCTTGAGGGAATTAATTATTTTGTAGTTTGAAGCTCTTTCGCATCACTGCGTGCCACCTAATGTGATTTAAACCTGTTTGAAAATCCTTTAGAATTAAACTCATTTACTAAACTGTACTAAATAGCACAGTCATTTGTAGTTATCTTTAAAATATTAGATTTTGATTGGACTTCATAAAATTAGCTCTTTACAGGTTCATACCATTGAACAGTTCATGCGTAAATGAATTCTAAAGTACTAAAAACATTTTCTCACAGGACGTTTTTTTTATAAATAATATTCTTGGATTTTGTCACATGCCGAGGATCCTAGTCATGTGATCCATTGCTTACATAACGAAACGTTAATGCACGGATGCCTTAAAATTTAAATTGCAAAAACTCACAGGATGAATGTGTATGCCAATTTTTCTATAATGTAAACGTTTTTTACCAGATTTTTGTTGTAGTTTCCAAAACTATTCAAGGTATTGCTTTTAACCCTTTACGTAATTTGAGCTTCCATGCTAAGGATATGATCACTTCCTTTTACTAGGGCTCCCTAAAGAGTAGTCGAGATGACAATACCTATTTGTCACATAAAGTGCCACAAAGAATGGTCCTTAATCCTATTTTTTATATTCTTTTTTTTCTGCAAGATATGATGACTCCCTATTTTGTTGAGAACTGTGTCATTGGCAGTTTTTGCGACAGATTTACATTTGATTTGCATCATACCAGGACCGACAATCTATAAATACATTGATCATTAACTGTCAAAGACGCAATGATAAAGGTTGATTTAAAATCTTTATGATGACCTAATCTTACTGACGGTTGACTTAGAGTCTACTGTTATTCCCTTAGTCGAAAGTCGCTTAAGATACTGTTAAGAGTTTTATTTCCAAAAATAAAAGGGATGAATGGAAGCAAACCTCTAGGCTAAATATTGCGACATAATGATACTGTTATACGATGCCAGAAACATTTTGTATAGGATAGAAAAAATAGTTCAATAATCTTAAACTGCATAAACGCTAAATTTAATTGCTAAACGCTAAACGTTAGATACTAAACGTTAAACGCTAGCCGATGGATGTGTGACATAGAAAATCATAAGAAATGTTTATAATAACCAACAGGATGCCTTGGCTACCGGGGCAACCACCACAATGTAAAATCGCAATTGCTTCCATTCGTTTCTAAATTCAGTTTAATTTAATAAAACTTCCATTTTGCACAATAAAAACAGTTTCTATAGACTATGTGGAACGTACATTGAAAC
>LQRL01082137.1:0-12984 GCA_001703475.1 Hydroides elegans | reverse complement strand
CGATCTGTTTTTACCAGCCCCCCCCCCCCCCAAAAGGTATTCACCGACAAATTCCTGCTGGCTTTGAAATTTAGAGAGAATACTTTCAAGCTTAGAGATTTGAGCGGTTTGAAAAACACTTTATTCAATAATTCCTCGATTTTCGTAATAATAAGTAGCAAGAATAACTTTTTTGAAAATTGATTTTACTTGCTAACGATAATCTAATGAACTGGTATTTGCAACATATGATATGTAATTTAGTTATATTCAACATTTCAATTAACACAAAATGTGTTCCTGGCTGCGAAGGGGAAAATGGTCCAGTTGGCTTGAAAAAAAATGAACAAATTATTATTTTTTTGCAAAATTGTTATGTTTGAAAACCACAATTGTTGTTTTAAGGTGATTTTACAATTTGTTGAATAAATATTCGTGGGGTGCGCTTCATGGAGATTTGAGTAACACATTTTGACTAATTTATTTAGGTCGTGGGCTGCCCCGGTTTCGAGGCTAAAAACGACTAAGTCCACCATGTAAAGTGAATGGGGGACTTTTTAGCCTCGAAACCGGGTCGCATTCCCAACATTGTGCATATGTAAAATAGGTGTGGATTTTTGCAATTTGGAATGTAGTTGCAGCTAGAGGACCTACATTTAGTCCTGTTAGAATTAATTTGAAAGGACATTTTATTTTTTTATAATCGTAAAAAAATTGTTATTCGATTAGGATTCAACAGTAGATGCCATGAAAGTATGGCATGAAATGTTGTACAAATACATCAACCACTTACAGTGCTTGGGCCTACAATGTATATGACATGTATTTGCTTACCATACAGTTAAGTCTGTTTTTTTCCCGATACAACAGTTTTATTGTTAACAAAGAATGACATTTGTGATGACAGAACGTCGTTGTTTATTTAAAATATATAAAATGTATTTAAATCGCAGTTTAATTATATTTTCATACATATAATGCAGTTTCTTCAAAATGTCACACTCAATATCCACACAAAAAGTATAAACAGTTTAAATGCTAAAAAACGACCCATATGTGCACTCATTCAGTTTTCAATTAACACAAAGGCACAACTTCAGGGGGCTGCTGCTGCTGCTGCTGCTGAACTTCATTCGGATTCTCAAGGACATAATATTTGACCGAATCACTGTAGGTCGAGTCCGTCCTTGTCCTTTGCTGGGGTGACTTATCATAATTGGCATCAATGTCAAGGTCATTGCTATGTTGTTTTTGAAACGACCTTGTGTCGTACTGTCCTGCACTCGTGCCTGGTAATGAATGCACGAGTACATTATGTGGAAGATTGTGTTGAACGACGTCCGGGCGTCTGTGAACCATGAGTGGTAAACTTTGTTGATGCAATGTATTTGTTCTGTATATCACTGGAATCCTCTGTTTAGGTTTTTGGTTCCTGGGGATGAAGAATTATGCAATAATTCAGTACATATTTACAAGAAATGTATACGTTTTTTTGATGTCATGGTCGTGTAATTGCCGCTTGTACACGAATGTATGAACTCCTAATTTTAAAGATTCTATTCAAATGTGTATTTAGATGCCTATCGTTATGATTATCCTTTGCAACACCATCTTCATAGTTTTTTTGGCGATTCATTTTTATAAATTTTGTGCTTTACTTGTGATTCGATAAGCAATTTCCTGAAAAGTTATGATGATATATACCTTCTGGAATAAACACACACGCCCACACTGAACACTGTTGAGCACATTAGGAGCATACAGCAGCAGAATGCGAAAACCAACATTGCTGAAATGACAAGAAAGAGCAATTATCACATAATCATAATATTTCTTTAAAGCTTATCTATTTATTTATAACCAATAACATGAGCTGGAAAGGGAAAGCTCAAATCCAGCGAGAATGGAAAGCGTTTTTCAGAAGCCTCAAAAGGAAGGTGTAGGACACCGCATCGTGCAAGCTCTTTTTCAACATATGTAATTAAGATTTTATAATATATATTCAAACAATGTCAACCAGCATAAATATCATCATCAAGTCAAGATAAACATAAAATGCTAAAACAATATCAACTTATAGTAAGAGCAAAGCTGCGGTTACATAAATCGTAAGGGTGTGATTTCGGAGGCGAGATTTTCACCGTTTTTCTTTGTTTGAGAAATTACGATCATTCTGTCGTTCCTTGTGATTTCATTTAAAAAGAAAATCTCACACCCGAAACCGCACCTTGCGATACATGTAACCACAGCCTAAGAAAGTCATTGCTTTTGGTCATAACAACAGTTGGAGATTAGAAACAAAATATGTTTTATACCTGGGGCTATATTCCATGCAGTTGCTTCCATATTTACTGTATTAGGTTGTCTCATTGATAAACCTGTACAAAAAAGAAATCGATATCGTTATAATGATTTAAAAGCTGCCTGGTTTGTGAATATCTAACCTTCATTGAAATGACTACATCTTACATCTGAAGGTAATTGTTCATCTTCCCTGGTGCTAATAAGGCTATAATGTTACAAACAATCTATAGAGGCATTGCATACACGTACATGAAAGGGATTCTTAATATAGTTAAACATTTTTTTAAACATGATTTTCATTTCAAATAATTAGCCAAGAGTATTCAGTGGAAAGGTTTCATATAGTAAAATATAGTCCATGCTTAAAATTTTAAAGGACAATTAACACAGCCTAGTGTCGCAAAAATGATCACAGAATTATCGTTAATTTGGACACCATCGCACATGATCTGCATCATTCAACCATTTATCTTCATTTTCAGGTGTCATGAAATACACCTTTTGGAAGTTTTCATTAATGAAAATACTCTAACATGTCACAAGTTAGATATATTGCGAATGATTAAATTTCTATGGTAGATAGACAGTGAAATTATTATCTACGCAACATTTTGCTGTGACAGCGCGAAAGGACTCCTAACCACAAAGACACCGTGGATGTTAAAAATACGTCTTCCTGGACGTGATTTTACGTCGCGATATAGTAGACATTTCCCTGATAGCAGAATACTGCTCTGATTTTCAGACGCATAAATTTGTTAAAAGGGGTTTTTTTCGCGTAAGAAAACATACACATGTATGCTCAGGTACTCAAATTTTTTTTCATCGTAATATACCTCTTCAAATGAATACCTTTTGATAACGAAAGATTACAATAACTAAAACAATCATACTATGGGCAAACAATAGCTTTCTTCAACATTCCTTTTAAATGCCTCTTAAAATGATTATACGATTCACTTTGAAAAAGAGGGGACAAGTAACATACGAAAACCAACCTGTGCCGCAACTGCCCACGGCTCCGACCCACATGTTATGCTCACATCTCAACGTCCACGAATGCTGGCCCACTTTGCAACCCAGCGTAGTTCGATCTCCGTCCCTTCTAACCCAGGCGCCCTCTGGCGCGTCGATGTCGCCGCAACCAATGGCTGGAAAATGAAAATGAATTGAGTATTCTTGAGTAAAGAGGTTAAAGCCTTTAAACCTCTTAAATTGTCTTTAATAAAGGCCGCGATCTCTATTGAAAGCGGGCTAATAGTAGCTCGAAATCTCGATAGCTCGAACGCGACATTAGTATAAAAACACCATAGATTCTAGCAATTTACCTACTCTGTTCTTTGACGCGCTAGACTTTTTGGCTATATTAGCGCGGCTTTATAAAACATATGATTGAATTTAAATGCAAAATGAACTATGTCATAATAGTTAATTATATATTTGGATCTATAGTCGCCACATGGAGCCTTCGGATGTATCTCGTATGAATGTTTATATAGAATCAACAGTATTGTGATTGTTTTTTTAATTATATTGTGTATTTGTACGACAAATGTACTTGATTTCCCGTTTTGTTTTAAAACTGAACTATACAATAATAAACTGATGAACATCCATGAAAACAGGATGTTTTCAATGTGTCAACAATTTACAGACCGACTGCACTGAAATAAAACTCACAAATTACCCTTCAAATTCCACAATTTACACATCAACGACATCTGACAAAAGACATTGGTCAGAACAATTTGGTGTAAAATTTAATATTGTGGTGTTTCATTCGTGAATTAAACTCAAACGTAAACCCACTGTGACCCTAATTCATTCAAATTAAACTTTGTATAGAAAACAGCTTAGGAGGCAATTACATATAATTTAATAAATAATGTCTTTCTCGCGTTTATGAAAACATAAATAACGGCTTTTGTAATGATACATTCACTAGCAACCCACGGAGAAGTGTTTTAATACGGGCATCTTTTGAAGGCATAAATCATACCTCTTATGCATTATAGTACTGTATATTGTAACAATATTGCCGATTTGTTATATAAAAACGCATGTTCATTTAATTTTCTTAAATATATGACCTTATCTATATACGATTCTTGAAATGTTTGAAACATATATAAGTCCACATTTAGCAGGCAAAGACATTTTAAAAGCGCAGTTTAAACTAACAATATATTATTAGTCAACTCATGCCATTATACCAACATCGGAAATGAATTTGCATAAACACAGGAAACTAATTTAATTACATGTTGTTTTGTTAAGTGAATTAAAATCGAGTTTGTCTATATATAAGTCACCATGTGTACGTAACGAAAGGGGAGTTGCTGCGTTAAACTTAATTGTTCCATCGGATCGCAATGCATATTGGGGGTAAATAACACCATGTTAATGTTAAATGTTTCTATCATAACTAGAAATAATATCGAATATACATGTAGCTACAGTATATGAAAACCAACTACCATTTCGCTTAAGTCTTCAATCTGGTTTTTCGGTCATATTCCAATTATGTCAAATCAATTATGCCAAGTCAATCAACACCCTACAATCAACCCAAAATCAACTTACCCTCGAATGTGAGCAGAAAGCGCTGCCGACTTGCATTGAGCACATGAAACACGACATTTGCTTCATTCCCACTCGTCTCCATAACATGTCCCTTCCCACTCGGCAAGGGTCGTCCAAAGTACGTCGTTTTTGGTCATGACGTTGAGAGGACGACCTCATTCAGGCCTGTATGAAAGTTTTCCGGACGTCCTTTTACGTCCCGGCGTCCGTAGAACGTATTTCCTACGTCCGATTCGGACGCGACGTCGCTGCAACGTCTTTTCTACGTCCGCGACGAATAAGGACGTCCGGAAAACTATCATACGGGCCCAAAGAAGGTCGTCCGCTCAACGTCCGTGGACGTCTTGCCGAGTGGGTTGCGTCCAAATGACACGGTAATGTAAAATTTCGCTATCATAGCAAGCCATTTTAACGAATTCAGCTACATATAGGGCCTTTATGAAAACCGGAGATCTTTCCTCTTCAGTCTCAAATATAGTTTCTCAATCATATTTCCAATCTTGTCAACTCAATTATGCCAAATAAATCAACACCCCATAGCCAACCAAAAATCAAACTTACCCTCGAATGTGAGCAGAAACCGCTGCCTACTGGCATTGAGCACATGAAACACGACATTGGCTTCATTCCCATTCGTCTCCATAACATGTCCCTTGCGTCCAAAAGACCCCGCGCACACCGTTTTGCGCTCACCCCCAGCGCTATCCACAATCTCTAAATAATTCACGCACGACTGGGCACCCATTCCACTTTGACGGTGATTGAAATCGATTATGGTCACGTTAAGGCGTTGACCGGCGCGAGTGGAGAAGGTTATTGCTGAGCTTCCACAGTTTGATTTGGCGAGTGATTCGCTTGAGATTGACAGGCTTTGTGGGACGTCAATGACGGAGGTTGAGGTGCAATCGGAATGGGCGATCTGTAACACTGTATAAATAGAAGATGAGTTGAATACTAAATTTACCATATGTTATAAGGGTGTTATTTTGCTGTGTTTAACCGAGGCCATCCAATTTGTCAGCCCTGAATAGAACAATTTACATAAACATGTAGAAACGTGAGTGTTTTGTATAGTGGCGAAAGCAGTGAATAACATCAGGCGAAAATATTGACACTATATATTTGCAATGACAATACGTTTATTTAAAAACATCTTACAAATTACATGTTGCTGCAGGCGTTTTATGTGATTGCCCACACAGACAAACATGTAAACATATGTTAAGCAGTCTTCGTAGTATATAAATGTTTTATCCGGTTCTGCGTTCCGGAATACGAACGCAAGAAAAAACATCAACGACAAAATGACGCTACTAGTTTCATATTTACAATGAACTACCGTTACGTTATATATGTATCGTTTTTTCCCGCGGTGTTTTGTATCTAAAAAAATGACATATCGCGAGATTCCAATGACCATCGATTTCAATCATGTTTGCAGGGACGGATGCTGTGCGGCCGAATAAAACGATAAAATGTTACATGCTATTTACCACACAAAGTACAAATGAGAAAACAAAAACAAAAAAGGAAAAACTTGAAATCATTAGTTATGTTAGCTATTTTTTTTAAACAAATTAATCACCTGGTTTGCATGTATAATCCGCCTCCAGATACCGCGTCATATCCGGACACGAATCATCAGTGATCACCAAATCCGAATGAAAATTCCCTATATCACATTCCCTTTTATTTGAACACAACATATCCAATTGTTCAAGGACGTCCGTTTGACATCCTAAAAATAGATCGCTCGAAATGCAACGTCCCTGACGCATACGTCCGTATAATGCGTGCTCCATAACTATTACTTCCTGTTCGCCGCATTTGGGTTGGAAGCCTTGGTGAACGCAATACTCTGATAAAGAAAGATAAGAAAATATATCATATTAATAGTTATTTGGAAACTCTTTCCTTGGCCAAGGGTGACAATTTAAATAAGACATAATATCCATCAAACGGGAGATGTACATGTATAGTCAAACATTGAAACATAAATTCTTTGCCCAAAGAAAGCTGTGAATTTGAATAAAGGAATGCCCACCTCCTTAGATTGAAGATAAAAATTTAGATTGACGTAAATATGTAACAGGGAAAGATATAAAATATCGTCATTATTGTATGGCGTCAGATTGATAAATAACATTGATTTTAGATATGACAAATCACGCCGTATCATACATACACTAAATATAAACCATTTTAAAATAAGTCTATATTATCTAGAATTCGGTTAGATATAATTGATGAATTGCCTACCTTGTATATATGCTTTTGAAGAATAATAACACGTCGAAATAACATATAGAAATAAAAATCCTTCAAATGTCTTATAAAATCTATCCAATCTGTTCGGTGCCATTTTTGAAATTGGCTTCAAAATATTTCTTCTTTTTCAAACGCGGAAGAGCTGCTTATGTGAAGAGGCTGCAGAATCCTGTATGAGTAATACACAAATTTCATAAACCATCATCGCAATGTGATAATTCTTACCAACAAACATATAAATATGCGACACATCGCGTTGCCTAGTAACACTACAGTGAAGATCAATAAACGTATGTTATCTACAAAAACAAAAAGGTCGTATTACACACTGTCACTTTGAAACATGAGAGCAGGGGACGTTTAGTGTAGATGGTTTGGCATGATCTGTTACAACATCAATGAAGTGTATATGTTAGAAATGAATATATAAAATGACTCGAGGGAAATTAAGAGTGTTTTTTTTTAATATAAATAACGATGGACAAAGTTTTCTCTGTTTAATGAAGCCTTTGATGATTTTCTTGCAGATGTTTAAACTTTTGGAACAACAAGTCGCTAAATATGGAACCGAGTTTTAATGATTTTTCTTCAAACAATTCATATGCATTTAGAGTGAAAGGATGCATGTTGCAGTTTATCGTTGAGTGTTAACACCGAGTACATCTCATTCTTGAATTCCCGTCACGAACCGTTTTTTTTTTAAATTTCAAAATCAAATATATAGCTTATTCCGACGTTTGACGCAGTAAAGATGATTGGCAAAAACTACAGTAGGTTATATTAAATGAATAAATCAATAATGAAAGCAATACATACCTTGCCAACCCGTATTCTCAAACGCTAATATATTATCCTTTCATAAGATCCATTGTCCCACTTGTTCATAATATTCATCGAAAAACAGATGTGCCACAGCAGCAACTGTACAAAGAGCCGAAAGCTTTGTTTTTCTGTTACATTTGGCGCGCGGTTATTTAGGCAGTAGTTTTTTCATAAACATAAATAGTCCTCTTAACTGCTAAACGCTTCATTCGTAGTAACTAGAAAACCGTTTATAGAAATATCTGTGTGATATTTGACTAACTTCGAAACTGACAGTCACTTGGCGCGAACCAAGTGCTAAAAAGCTGTATGTACACTGTAAATACAGTAAAAGCACAGGAGTTCTATCAATTTAAGTTAACCCGCGTAGCATTGGCCTTTTAGCTTTGGTTATTGTAAAGAGCTAGGTAAATTTGATGAAAGTTACTTTATAAGTTTTCTCTCCCTTTATAACATATCTTCAAAGACAGATCTTGGGGTTTTCTTATACTTTTTGTTGTATGCCGTTTATCTGTATATGGTTTCGCGGTTAAATATATGTCAATCATAAGAAACGGCATGCTTTGTGAATTTCTTTTTTAATATGGAATCTTTGGCTTTGAAAAACGTGATCATGAGAAAAAACTAATTTGCAAGGACTTGCGTGTATCATTTAACAATAAATAGCAGCGATTCAAATGTTTTCTTAAGGATGCATCTGTCAAATTAGCCTACAGTTCTCATACGTATCTGATGATTAAATTACCCTTTGAAGGATCTATTTCTATATAATAAAATGTCCCAAAGTCTACTGTGATTTCATAATATAATAAATATGTTATTTAATGTATATATTATATAGTTCACTAATTTTAACTATATAATATATACATTTTGAGCATGAATAAAATTCATTATGATACCGGTATATTGTACATTTATTTCAGCTACATATGATTATTGAAATTTCACATTCATATCATGACTACCGGTATATAATAAATTACATGCTCATAATATCAATTTTGCGAAATGCTCCGGAATACATAGGATTGTTTTATTTTGAAAAGAGCTACATAAACGGAATCAAATATGAATATATGTATGAACACAGACGTTTACATTTGTATACAATTTGACAAATGAATAAGTAAGAAGCATTTTTTAAATTAAAAAAAAAATCCTCATCATGTTTGAGTGCCATTTTTGTCCTGCGGGCTCTCCAGCACATAATATTTCACCGAATCGCTATAAAGTGAATCTGTTTGTGATTGCATTGTATTACAGTACATCTGTTCACTCGTATCAGCGCCAGTTTCTTTGTTCGTATTCCGAGTTGCGTTTTGCGTCTGGTCGGGGCGGGTCGCTGGAATAAATTGCTGTTGTTCAATCATGGCTTGATGAGACGGGATGGTTGTGCGAGAGCTTTGACGCGGGTGTGCCGCCACAAGAGGTAGGGTATGTGGTGTGTAGGACTGTGAGAACTGTGCGTTTTTCTTATTTCTGCAAAATGCGACAAAATAGGATAGAAAAGAGGTGAATTTAATCATGCTTGCGTAAAGTATACAACGGCACTACGTGTACGTTTTACAAGTTAAGAATTCAATATATATTCGAATTATTTTTAAAGCATGAAAAATATGCTGATTATTGATTATCTGATTTCTTTACGTTTACGTAAATGAAATCATATATTATTTTCGTGCGGTTTTGAACCGCAACCTACTTATGGATTTTGTGGAACACTTTACTCTATCAATTAGACTTCCTACATAGCTAGAAGAGATATCAGTGCGTAAATTATGCGTTTGTGTTTATGCTCGTATAGTTAAACATATCAAATGTTATTTTGCACAATAAATACAAGCATTTTAAATAAATCCATATTCCAAAACGGGTCAGATTTTGCCTTAAAAGCTGCCAGCACTGTACGACTATACCCGTCCCTTATTGGTTAAGACGACATCACATGACATAAACAGCATGCATTTATGCACCTTGGTCTTATGACGCAATACAGGCACTCTATTGACTGCAGCTGTCAATCACAAGATTGTCAATCACACCCCAGAGGCTGCCAATAGTTATGCACAGTGGGCGGGGCCTACGCTACTTACGGCAAGAGATGGGTCAATACCTTTATTGAGGCGTGCTGCAGTGACTATTTTTGAAGAGAAAAAAATCACTGCCTTAATGTTTGATCAATTTGAGCACTGGGAAGTAGATTTGTGATGTTGTATAATAAATAGACAAAGGCGTGAAACAATTATTCGATTTGCTTGATGGCAAATAACAATTTGGCCCTTTCATAAATATGAAAATTAGTAAACATAATATTATGATTTAATTAGAGTAATGGTGCGAGTTCTGTATTACATTGCAGTAATGTCTCAAATGAAGTATTTTGAAAATAATTCTCTTGTAAACAAAAGAAAAGAAATCAGATTCTTATATTCTATGAATATATCTATCTAGTTGGTTATTACGTTTGATTGACTCGCACGCTTATAGCTTTAGAAAGATGCCCTCTTTTCAGAAATTATAGTTAGTTTATTGAATAAAGTTATTAAATAAGTTGTTTATGTCTGTTTTTCAACTGCATGCCAAATTCTGAGAGATTTTCGCATGACAATGTTTTATGTTTGCAAAAAATAAACCATTTATTATGTTAATTCATTAAAATTTTAGTTTGCACGTAAACCTAAAGCTAATTGGATAGACAATAAAAACATAATGACGTATTAAACTGATTTACCCCTTCGTGTAGACGCACACCCCTATGCTAAAGGTTGTCGAACAAAGTAAAAGCAGGACTGAGAATGCTGCAAAAACTAGCATTCCTGAAAAAGATTATAGCCAATATTTATATAAATGTCTCTATTTATTAAATATGCATATGATGAACATTTTGCAAAGTTTTTTTAAACATTAAAATTAGCTTTAAATTATATAGCTTTTACCTTAACCATACATGATGGAATGTCGATCGATGAACATATTTTAAAGTCAAATATGCTTTATTATGATATGTGTCAAGCTTAAGATTATTATGTAACATGTCTTATTTTTTCATTGACAAAGAATAGGTTACATACATGTATAAAACACTCATAATATTTTTTGTAAAGAAGCACTTGCAGCATTATATATGTTGGCCTACCTGTTGCAATTTTCCATGTTTCCTCCACCGGCTGTTTTGATGTTTCCCGGTGAACAATGAGCCCTTTAAACAGTCATAATCTCATTATTTGCATATGCATATCAAATGACTTATGATGTTAGCTACTTCAATGAATAACATGACATGTTTAATTTATTCTAAATACGTAGTTAAATTAAACGAAATGCATAGTTTAACGACAAAGGCAGTTTAATAAAGATATACAGCAATGTCATATGTGCGCAAATATAAAAGGGCATTTAATGAAAACACTGGGGGTCATTGAAGTCTTTTACAAATTGTTTATATTCTATATGTGATCATAAAAATGGCCAACAGCTAAACCTATTTAATTTGGACAGAAGTCATTTTGCATTTGCTTCACATGAATATATAATTTTTGTAATCAATCATACAAACGCAACGAGGGTTAAACCCAAAAAGAACGGATTTTCTGTTTTGTCAAATATTGACAAACGCAAATTAACATAAGAGCAAAAGGCAGGGAACGCCTTATATCATCCTGCTCTTACATGTATATGCAATACACAATATACATTGACACCTACATTCGGCTCTGAAACATACATTGGTGCCCCAGCTCACTTTCTCGGGATCCGTGCGTGATTATTTTTTTTATACCTGTTCTTGTCTCACCTGTTCCGCAGCTGCCAACGGCTCCTTTCCATTGGTTGTTCTCACATCTCAATGTCCAGGAATGACGTCCAGAATGACAACCAAGTGTCGTTTCATCACCATCTCTCTGTACCCATGTGCCTTCTGGTGGTGTGATATCGCCACAACCAACAGCTTGAAATAGATAATACACGTTGTTTATTTGAACACAACGGTAATTCACATAATTTAACATTGTCATCAAATATGCTGGCGAAAGGGACAAATATATGGCGAATTGAAATATGTTAATACTTATTTCATGAGCATTGGAAAAGTGATATACACGATTGTAATAGACGTGTCCTTTTTATGAATTTATGTTCACACACATACCGTGACGCGCCATTCCAACCCAACGAAATTCTTATCAGTTATCGTTTATCAGTTATCGTTTTTATGATTATCGTTTATCGGTTATCGGTTATCGTTTTTGTGGTTAACGTTTATCGTTTTTCGTATATTGTTCATCGTTTATCGGTTAGCGGTTGTCAATGGGTTTGGACGAATACAAATGTAGCCGATGCTCTTATGTGTTTTACAATATTGTATATTCACCAAATTTATAGAGATATGTAGTCTATTCTTACGCGTCATATGTAAGCAAACGAAACAAATACCTTCAAATGTTAGAATGAATCGTTGATTCCTGGGATCCTGCACCATGAATACAGCTGTAATATCATGTCCCGATGATAACATCACATGACCCATGCGCTCATATGAGCCAGCGCATACAGCCTCTGTCTTCCCAGAGGGCTCGCTAAGTTCAAGGTAATTGACACAGGATCGCTGGTTATTTCGATGATCGGCAAAATTGAAATCGATGATTGATATATTGAGCTGTTGACCGGGTTTGGCGGTGAAATGGAGAGATGAGCTACCACAGTTTGATCTGGATAATGTTTCACTGGATATGGACATTTTTGGTGATACCTCTATTTTGTTTGAAGAGGATCTACACTGGGCATTATCGATTTGTAAAACTGAAATGCAAACGAAAAATATATTACAATTAGAAAAAGGGAAAATTATGAATGCCTTCGTATAAGGTTCAATATATGAATGTACTTTTGATGTACACACTTTCTCTACATCAGAAGCTTTCTTAAATTTTCCATTTTATGATATTTAAAATAAATATGATCATGTTTATTTTAAATTTGTCTTTTCAAGTTCATATTCATAATGTGGTTATTTTAAATATATATATA
>LQRL01082129.1:4128-14720 GCA_001703475.1 Hydroides elegans | reverse complement strand
GGGGGGGGGAAAGGGGGGGGGGGGGGAGTTGTTTGGGATGGGGTTAGGGTACATGAAGATCTGATGGTTGATGGGTGTCTTTTTAGGTTGCTTGGCTTAAATAACATATCATCGATATACAGGGTAGATATGCGGCAAATTAAACAAGAAGATTTATATATGTGATTCATAAGTGTTAGGTTTAGGAATTATTGGCAACTATACATGTATAGCGTACACTAAGCAGGATTATATTGACAAATTATGCAAATATATGAATCGGTATCCTGCATAAAATAACTTACATTCGATAATGATATATCTAAATCACTAGCACACCTACCTGGAATTGACTGAGTTAGCTATATCTATGATAACAACTATTCTGCATTCTGTAAAAAAATATATAAGCTGACATTTTACATTTCACAATGTCATCTCATAGGAAACAAATGCCGTCCTTGATGTTTTTAAAGTTTTAAAACGTACCTGAATCGATATTGGTAACTTTACGGTCTTAAAAATAGAAATATGTTGCTATCGCCTACATTTTGCACCCCAGATTAAACGTCAACGGTTAAACTTACTTTTCTACGGATTTCTTATCCACGCTCTAAATCAACTATAAATTTCATTACAAACACAAATAGCGTTGTATAGTCTAGATAAGAAAGAGGATTATTTTGGAAACATTATAATAATTTAATAGCTAATGTTATTAATACAATACGGAATTTATGGAAAGAAAATCTAATAATAGTTTCTCCATTTGAATGGTCTAAAGGCGCGGGTTTAAGGAAGCCTTATATGAAAAAAAAAACATACTGGCTCACCTTGTTCTCTATATATTTTATACCATTGGTATGGTTTTACGGATCGCTCGAACCCTTGATAAAAACATAACATCGAGCAAAATAGTGCCATCCGTTTACTTGAAAATGAAGTGTTCAATTTTAAGAGAAATGTATTATTTTGTAACATTAAAGCTGTTTTAAGCTTTATCTTAAACTGTTCAAATATAAATCGTGTGTTGATATTTATTTATTTCATACACAATTGCTTATATTAAGCACATCTGAATTGAAGCCAGTTCCAAATTTATATGAAACTCGATCTGTAAGAGTTGATGTTATTGCTTGAATTAAGCATATGAGACCATAGTTTATCTTGATTTATATACACTAATGTTTCATTGATCGAAACTGCTTTGTGTGATATTGTTTTGTACATCTTTACATTTTTAAAAATCAAAATATTGCAAAACCTGTTATTTTATGATTGTATGTCCACTTATTTTGTGATATCTTTGTCATGTAACTTGGAGATCTACAAGGCTAACCATTATAGGAGTTCTCAATGAGTAAACGATCAAAATAGATAAAAAAAACATAAGTTATTTTACCAGTTAAGATTATATAGTAAACTAGCATAGCTTCAAACATCCATGTTATTGCTTACGGTCATATAAAATATTTGTTTACAATGATTGTGATATGAATCGGAAGTTTAAACCTTGAATCGTTTTACATGATCATATGTTATGAGTGTATTCTCATATTTTATTGATTCAATACAAGATAACCAATAAAGGTGCTATGATTTTATTTACATTTTATATTATATATACAATATAGCAGTATATTATATATATATATACATGTATATTATCAGCTATCCTTAAGTCATCAAATTCATAAAGAAGTATAATAATAATTCATATATCACTTGCACCTCATTATGATATACATTTTTTTAATTTCGAAAATATAAAAACAATTTTCATTCAATATTGAATAAAACACTTTAAATCATTTTATTATATTCGTTTTAATTACATGAAAAACTAGTTTTAATCAATAACTCAAATATTGAAATCAAATTTATATTATGCTTAAACTTAACACTGACTTAATATTTGAAAATAAATATTCGAGCTAGGTGTGTCAATCTCCAGGATGTGTATGCGTATAAAACATTAAGTCTATCTTTCCAAATTCCTATATGCCGATGTAGGCTCCAGCGATCCTAACTAATTTGATTCTTCGGAAAATATACTAATATATTGCGCACATATATGTTTTTATTGACAATAAGCAAAACATTGTTTGCTCAACAGTCAAGAACACAATATAAACGATCATTTCAGTGTATGACATGCCAATTATGGATGATTAAATGCATCCAGATAGTTTCAATTTACATAGAATAATTAGTAACAGTCGATTTATAACATTTTCTGGCGTTTAGCTAGCCACTGTAACTATGCCTCGTATGCCTATTCCCCAATGATAATGATGACCCAAGCGACATAGTTCTACCACTGCGATACTCAAGCATTGGCACATTGAGCGTGCACAACTTGCTGCTCCCTACATCCATACTCTTTCTCTTCGCCTCCCCATGACTATTTCGAGATGGGTCCAATTCTGATGGAACTGAACTATTAGAGGATGAATCCACATCTTCTACTTGAATGACCGCAGCTATTTCCGCCGTCATTTTGCGACCTCGCCGGCGATGTCCTTGACTTGACCCTCCGTGACCTTCAGCGGATTTGACCTTTGTTGAATTATCAAGGTCATCCACGTGACAGAACATGCTATCTGAATCCGCTTTTGTGGTATCGTTAATAATGTTATTATCAGGATTTACTGGGATATTGTTACCATTCGGTGCGTCCATTTCACAAATAGTCTGCGGCTTATTGTTTCTCTTTTCCATTACTACATTCTTGTTCGACGTCCCTTGTGCGGTCCCAGATTGACCTTGCTGCCTAAAGCCAAGTTTGAGTTTCAGTGACGTGACTTTGGTGTGGCGGAACATGAGGGTCCCGTCGTTTGCTGTGATCTGTTGTCCACCTGGAATGAGGGCAAAGGGAGCGGTCTACGGGTTAATTAGTTAGGAGGTCTTAATACAACTATTTAAATAAATACGAAAAACGCGTTACTTAAGGCGGATTTACAACTTAGTTTTGTATGCAGATAACAGCAAGTAAGTGATTTTCGGGACTTAGCTTCTGTTGAGAAACATATATATATATATATGTACTTGAATTTGGAATTAGATAATTCACGCTATAGAAAATACGTACACAACTATGTCCGGTGAATTTAAAGGCATAGAGAGAAACAAGTAATCATAATAAGAAGAATATATAGCAACAACCGAATGTCTTTGAATATACTCGCGTGATTGTTATCTATTTGATATTTCAATATATCAAGCAGTTACAGGATCATTTATCCAAAGATATAAGAGTCATAAGATGATTTTTGCATACTCACTAGGCGCAATTGCGTTCCTTCCTCTACACACATAGCAGTGCATAAGGTTCTTGAATCCTTTTCGGAAGTTGTCGTTTAAACCCGCATATAAAATTGGATTGATGGCTGAGTTGAAGTAAGCAAGGTAGGTGAAGGCGTACTTCATTTCCAGTATATAGTCGGGGGTCTGTGAGAATTATTCAATTATCAGACACATTTTAAATATGTAGAATACAAAAGTTGGATGTAGATAAATAACAATCAAACAAAAGCGTTAGGTGGACTGATAGTTGCTCAAAATTAAACAGATCTTAAAAGCAAAGAAAATAATATGTTAAAGGTATACCACATTATTTGCTTAAAAGCCCTAAAAGATCGGGATTTAGCTCAACTGGTTAAACACCATTGCAAAAGCTACATAGAGATACTTACATTTTGATCTTTGTCTCTGACGGCGTCGTAGAGGCGCATGCCGTGAAAGGGGGTCCAGCAGACGACAAATGCCAAGAGAACTACAATGAGCATGCGCACAACCTATGGAAATGAAAACGAGGCAGAAATATGAAAACGAGGCAGAAATATGAAAACGAGGCAGAAATATGAAAACGAGGCAGAAATATGAAAACGAGGCAAAAATATGAAAACGAGGCAGAAATATGAAAGTAAGGCAGAAATATGAAAGCGAGGCAGAAATATGAAAACGAGGCAGAAATATGAAAACGAGGCAGACATATGAAAACGAGGCAAAAATATGAAAACGAGGCAGAAATATGAAAGTAAGGCAGAAATATGAAAGCGAGGCAGAAATATGAAAACGAGGCAGACATATGAAAACGAGGCAGACATATGAAAACGAGGCAGAAATATGAAAGCGAGGCAAATTATGATAGTCCAAAGATCAACAACACTGTAACGAACATACGCATACCTTGTTGAGAAGTAAAAGCGAAGCACTGCTGTTGAACAGAGGCTCAATGAATCAATTTTAAATATAGGACCACAATGAGCTTTATATAGAGATAGGAAAAATAATACTTATACACTGTGAAAAGTGACTGAATAACAATATTACAATTTTGTTTAAAAAAGTGGTGTAGTTGTTAGTAATCTCGGGCATATGGGACTTAAATTATAATATATCTTCATTCATTTTTGCACATTTCGTTAAAACAATCATTACCTTCCTCCTCGACTTATGCTGCACATGCAGCGTATTATAACTCTGCTCCCCGGGCACCTTCCGCGTCCACAGTTTCGCGCCAATGATGACGTAAGCAGCCGCCATGACAACCACCGGAAGTAAATAGAGTAGTACAACGGTGCAGATGAGGTATGCTGTGCGCGAGGGAGAGTAGGTTGAACAGTAGGATTCGCCTTCGGAATTCTCGGCAATGAAGAAATACTATGGGAAATACAACGTAAAGTGATGACTGGTTTTTATTGATTGTTCTTTTGTTTTCAAATATTGATAATTGTTTTAGGGAATATTAAAAAAGAGTAAGGCTATTCAGCAAAATCAACAGCAGGATTCGCCCTCGGAGTTCTCCGCGATGAAGAAGTACTGTGAGCGAAAAAAAGAATAGGGCATTAACCATAAACTACATGAATTACTTTGTAAATCACTATTTAGTCGTGATGATATTTAGATTATCATTACTTCTAAGAGTATACGGTCATATAAGAGGGGCACTCAATGATTTATTTTTTTGATTTGCATCAAAATGTTTATCCTGAAGTTGCAAGCAAGGAACCCAGAAAAGCTACTGCAAGCAAATATAAAATCTCCTACTAGAATAAAGATTTCAAGAAGTCAAATGTGTATTAAACGATATAAAATTGCTTAACAAACCACTTATATCTGAAATAACTTTTTTGTTCTTCGGTCTATTTAAAATCTAAAAACGCTGTATTTTTTGGCGATTTTTGCCACACCTGTCAATGTCTTTTTTTAAATTCTTTAACATTTTCATCAACAGCAAATAAACAAAATGCATGTTATTTAGCCGATATCTCTTATGCATAGAAATTATGTCGTTCAATAGCTCTGCATAATCCTATCTTGTTTCATTCGCTGACAAATAACCTCGATGGTCCTATAACTAAAGTTTTGCATTGTTTGTCATTCTATTGGCTCTCATTCTTGCTTTTCAAAATATCCACAACCTCCCTCAGGAAGTATCTTATATTATCAACTTACATTAAAGTGACAAATATACGGAATAAATTACAGTTATTTCTGAAGTCGTAATATGACCTGTGGCATTTTGGAAAAACATATTTAGGTTTATATAGGATGAAATTTGATAAGTGAATGAATTCTTTTCGTTTGTTGGCGCGTTTGATACGGCATCAAAGTACATTAGGTTATTCTCTCACACATTCGGTTACAGAGACTAAATTAATATACATCTGCATCGGTCGATAAACTTGAAAACATAATCCTAGAGAAAAATAATCGTTTCGAAAAAATCTTATTTCTGTTCTGAAAAAGATGCAAGCAAGGAAGAGCTGCTGCAAGAATAAACATTTACCCGAATAAATCGTTGAGTGCCCTCGATATAAAATAACGGTTGATATGCATAGGTCAATGGTATTCTTTGTGGAATTTATGACATAAGTGAAGGGCACCCCACGAAACATTTTTCAAAAAGTTATCAAATCACCTTCAAACAACATTACAATTATGAACAACAACAAATAATGGTTTTTGACCATTACAATTTTGCAAAAAGGTGTTCATTTTTTCCAAGCATGCTGGGCTGTTTTTCCTTTTTAGCCAGCTTGGAACAGAAAAGGAACATTACCTATCATATATTGTAAATAATAGATTGTTATACAATTGCAAGCAGCTTTAATCAACTTTGAAGCAATAATTCTCAATGTTTATTACGAAAATGAGGAAATTATAAAAAAGGTGTTCCTCAATCTGCGAAAATCTCCAAGCTAGAATGAATTTCGTCAGAATTTCCAAGCCAGCTGGAATTTGGTGGGGAACACCTTTTTTGGGGAACAGCTCGTGAGGTGCTCTTCATAAGTGATTTAAACTGTATGAATTTTCTACACATGCAATGATTGCAAAACAAATGTGCGATCCTATGCTCACGCTACACCCATCATGTTACGCACGACCATAACTCTGTGAAGCATCAAAACGGGAATCAAGATTCATTGGGTAAGAGGATTCCTGAATATTACCTTTGGCCACTCCTCCTCGCACCACACCTCCCTCCAATTGGCCCACTGAATATCATACATGACATTGTACATCAAATTGGGCGCCGATATAGCCGCGGACGCAACCCACACTAGACCGATCAATAACACACAGCGCATGCGCGTCATTCGGGCTCGCAGGGGGTAGATGATGGCGAAGAAGCGATCGCAGGCGATGACGAGGAGGATTAGGATGGAGGCCATTGCCATCCAACCTGCATTGAGAAAGTTTGGTTTATACAAATTCATATTGTACTGTTTTATTTATTAAGCTGATTCCACTCATACAGCTTGCATTGAATGAAGATTACTTTTATGTCCCAAAATGGACATTCGATGATTCTTCATACACAAATCACATCTCGCTTATTACACGGGATTAGCTACTGATAACAGTGAAGAAAGTTTGTCTTTAGGAAACAATCATCTACATATATGTATAGTCTACCCTTACCATTTAAAATATATTATTATCTGGTCAGTTTGTTCGGCTGAATAAAAATTGTTCTAGCTATCAGCCCTCAAACACAATAACTAATAGCAATGCTTTAGGAATATCTCAAATATTTTTTTTACAAAAGCACATATTTCTACTCGAGAAAATATATCGAAATATGTAGCAGTTCCAAACTGTGAACGCAAAACATAACTTACCCTGCAGGAACGAGTAGCATCTACAAAAGAACTCTCCAAACGGCCACGACGTCGTGATATTCGACCCGAGATGAATCCACATACACCACAAGCACACCATCAAATCACTTATTGCCAAATTCGCTATATACACATTGGTACTCGTCCTCATATTCTTATTTAGCGCTAGAATCAGCAACACCGATACATTACCCACAATTCCCATTGTCATTGCAATAGCGTATGTAGTGCATTTCAGAGCGACTTCCCATGTTGGGTAAGGGGCGGGTTCTTCTGATTCCAAGTATTGGAAGTATTCGCGATATTGCCACCATAGAGGTGGATCGGGGTAGCGCTCGCCCGGCGTACAGAAGAGTTCGTTGGTGAGGTTGGATTGAGTTTGATTCAGTGACATTTTTGCGGAATTTAGTTATTTATCCGCGATGGTAAACTATTGCGTCGATGTATCGGTGATGTTTATGTGCTTGATAATTTCAGTGTCATCTCGATTCCTTAATTGTCAGTCTGAGTAAACATTTTCAAAATTGATAATAAGTTTACAATGAAACACATTATCCATTTTAGCTATATGGTATTTTAAAAGTGTTGATAGATTCATTTATAAATCCATTTTAGCTATATTGTATTTAGAAAATTTCGATAGATCCATTTATTGAACTGATATGTTCGTTGCAGACATGCTTTTGTTAAAGAATTGCTCTATTAGAGCTATCAATCTAATAACTTTATACTATTATATATTGTTCCTTTTACAATACAAAATTACTACATTTGTTGCTTTGATCTAGATTCTGTGTAACGAAAATATTCATAATTATTCAATTGAATTCGAATTTCTGATTTCCAGTCTTAATCCCTCAAGCCCACGCAACAATGTCATTGGTTTCTTTTCGCGGAAAATATCTTCTCAATCAAAAACAAATCCTATAACATTAATAACAATTCGCTTATTATCACACATAAATTCCAAGCTACTCCAGATTTCGGACCTAAAATGAGCAGATGACGACAAAGCCATAAAACTGGACGTCACAAGTCAGGTCGTTAACTTCAAGGTGTTGACTTCACGAAAACGGGTACTTACTCATTTGACCTGAATCGGAGGACTCGGGGGCTCGGAGGGTGTTGGGATGTATTGAACCATATTGCCTTTTTGTATCCAGAGTGGAAACAGCTTGAAAATATATCACAATATAAGATATCCGATTAAAAAAAAACATGTCGTACTTTGACACATTTAGCTTATGGACCCTTATGAAAAACGATATATGCATACAATATTTTTTAATATTTATAAATAAAATGTAGATTCAAGTAGTTTCCAAAAAGAACGTTTTTTTTCATGTTGTATCATGATACAATAATTAAACTATGACAAGAAACAATGCATCGCGAACGAATTAAGAAATACCAGTTTCTTACAAACGAATAACCAACTATTTTTTATGACAAATCTTCAGTGTGCGACCGGATCCAGTGGTCATAGGCACTAAACCAACAGGGAAAATAATTTTATAAAACGTCCCCGATATGTACTGTACGTTGAATTTTGAATGGTTTGTATGTCGCCTTAAACATGGCGCAATTCACAATAGAAGGATTCGAACAGCGAATTAAATATATAAAACGACGAAATGTCATATCGGGAAATCATTGCGATTATACGAATAATTGAACTATTTTACGGCATAAACGACCAACGTTTTGATGTAACACTGAACCTTCTCACTGGGTAGAGGATCTTATGGTTTCACGGTTTAAACTCCTACTCAAAACACCCTGTTCCAGAAGCGATGTGAACCCATTGAGCATTTTATGGCATCTCCCATCCACTCGATCCTACATTTGCTGGACACTCGACGAAACACAATTATTCGAGCGGGCGATGAAAAGCTCATTGCACTACACTCGAGAATCTACTTGTAGAGGAAGCATAATGGAAGGGTTTCTTTATTCGATGATGAGGTTGTAAAACATAAAGGAAGGTTTGAGGTGTTTCATAATTTGTTGAGTTCTTATTTGATCGTCACACCTATGAAACTATTTACTACCAAAAGTAAAGTAATGTTAAACTACTTACTTTTCGGTAGCACATTTCTTACCGATGCAAGATTGTCAAAATTTATTAATGATTTAATCAGTGTCGATTAATTATATTATTGGATTTATTATATATTCAAAGACTAGGCATGGTTATAAAAGAAGTAACATAATCTGATAAATTGCCATTGTCTATATTTGATGTATATCTCAAGGTTTCGGTCTCCACACTAGCATAGGCTGCCAGTTTCCTCAATATCGAACCCTACCATCCCCACCTAGAAGGCATTCCCACTCGGCAAACAACTTCCTAAGAACGTCCTGATCACGTAGTTTTACGTCCCGACGTCCGCGACGCAAATAGGACGTCGCTACGATGTAAAATATGAGACGACCCATCATTGCATTTAAATGACGGGTTAACGACGTGTTTTTATGAGGTGACTAATTAACATGTCCGTATAACATCGCCAATTAGACGTTGTCGCGACGTGTTATAAAAGTCGTCCTTGTGACGTTGTAAATATGACGTGACCTTCACGTCACAATATGACGTTGTAAGGACATTATATCTTGGTCGTGACGTGATTCGACGTTACACGGACCCCATTAAAAGACCAACTTACGAATTAAACTTGCTTTTAAATAGCATTGCGAATACCCCTCGAAAAATGCAAATTTGGATTTTGGACAAGTTTTAGTTTGAAAATTGTTGCTTTTGAATAGGAATAATATGGTTCAGTTGAATATCTATCATTTTTCGCCAAAATGTATATATATGATATTTATATGAATAATATTTTAGATTTTTAAAATAAAAATGGGCGGGCAATTCAAATAACGTCAGAAAACTTACGTCCCTAAAACATTCATACATGACGAAATGTGGAGCACTTTAGGACGTCGCATTTTAGGTCTTAGCAGACGTCTTTCACTGAACATCCTCTCGGTGTCAGATATTGACGGCGAGACGACGTCTAAAAAATAACGTCCGGCAAACTTTCACCTGGGCTCATGTAGGACATAGAAAGGACGTACGTAAATGACGCCAAACGGACGGGAATACGACCAACGTTTGCCGATAGGGTTGCTTCGTCAGCAATCTCATCTTACCGAAAAATGCACGTGGAAATTTACAAATATACCAAATAAATGCTACTCCTAGCTTTGTAATACCACCTGTCGGCCATCATAATATTTGCCAGCTAAATATCAAAATAAAAATTGGCAGCATGTGTGAAAATGATCTACACAAACATACCTTTCAGAAAATAAAAAATAATAAGATTAACACACATTTCGCACGGAACCCATTTTCCAGTGGGACACCACACCCGACTAGCAACGTCTGTTTCAAAGTCAAACTGAAAATACGCGGAAGGACCCAGGAAATATTGAACCGGGACGTTAATGGTTTACAATATCGAGCCAAATGAAAGGGGA
>LQRL01082124.1:0-11674 GCA_001703475.1 Hydroides elegans | reverse complement strand
AAATTTTAGTAATCATTGATGTTTAAATCTGATTTTAACATGATAATCTCAAACTTTAAATTCAGGATTTTAAATCTATGATTTAAAATAGGAAATGTTTGATTGGTTTTATAAATAACAGTTCATAGTTTATAATTCAATAGTTATATATAAGAATGGATTATATAATATAGAATATTGATGATTTCTTATGTGTTCAGGATTGTAAGTCATTCTGAAAGTTGATTTTTTACAGTTGTATGAGGTGAATCTGATCAAGCGATAAATAATTAAGAATATGTCACCTTAATGAAATAAAATATTCTAAGAACAACGGAAACAAGTTTTATAGCAACAGATGGCAAAGGAAAATGTATAGAAATTTCCCCCTGAATAAATGTCAAGTTAAACACGATTTGAGTAAATTTCCTTTTTCCATCTATGATATGCTTTATTTTATCAATTTCATAACACATATCGGCTTTGTGAAGACATATTGGCACGATCGGGAAGACAAATTGGCACGGGAAGACATATTGGCACGATCGGGAAGACATATTGGCGCGGGAAGACATATTGGCACGATCGGGAAGACATATTGGCACGAAAAGTGCGGGAAGACATATTGGCACGGGAAGACATATTGGCACGCAACATACGTGCTAAAAAAGAATGGAATTCCATGCTTATAACAGAACGAAACAATTTACAGTTTTTTTTCATTAATAAAAATGTGTTTATTTCTTTAATATAGCCATAACGTCTTTTAACAATAAGAAGCTGATCGTATCATTAAAATCCATCAATCCAATAATCAGTATTTTGCTTTCGTTTTTATGTCCTTTTTATATTAAACAAGTCAGTAATAATAACTTAGGAAAGTTTTCAGCTATTTGTCCTAGTTATTGCCAAGAATAAGTCTGCAAAATAGTTAAAAACAGCTGTTTTTATACAATGTAAACCTCTGTGCACTCGTCAGCTTAAGTTTAAGTTAGCTTCCTATTTTTTATTCATGCAATATAATTTCAGACTGATTTATAAAGTAAAATGTTATTTAGAATCATATTTTCAACAATAATAGAATGATTCTACTGAATCAAGATGTACATGGAAACTGTCAAAGGAAACCAATTAAACTATTTACATCCTAGGTGAATGTTGATTCGGATAGGATGATAAAACAATAAAACTGTCTAAGAGAAACGATCGTTCACATAAATCTCTTCAAACACACACAATATCTTTATGATTTTCACACTGCATAATTCTAAAAATCATTTTCCTTAAGGCGTTTCCGCTTTAGTAAGACATAATCATAATGGTCACTCATCACAATGACGTCACTCCGGTCAACATCATGTTTTCAAAGACAAATCACAGCTAGAATCGTCAGTGCAGGGCCAACAGGAAGAAACACATCGAGAGGGGTAGCTTGTTTAATCACATTAAAATAAGCATTCGTAAATATGGTGAATAATCGTGACATTTTATTTGGGGTGTGTTGCAACCCGTTATATGACACAATCGGCTACACATCGAAGGCATCCGTGCATAAACTGTATTAGCTGTAAATCACTTATTCACATCATAATACACCTGTAAAATACGGCTTTATCTATTTCAGATTATGGTTTTAAAAGTTATACTAAAATGGATTTAAAATAGTTTCATACATGAACATTAAATTAAACAAGGACTTGAGTAAAATAAACCATCGAAAGGCTTTATTTCGAAAATTGCGCCCGGAAATCCTTGTAAAAACATTCATAAAGAAGTTATTAGTTTTCGTGTTATGACGCAAAAAAAAATAATTGTTTGAATATTGGGAAAAAAAACTGATAGATTTCTGGAACGATAAATCATTTTAAAATAATTAATTCACAATTTCATTGTAAAAGATTACTTAAACATTATACAGAAAATAAGTATTTCGTAAGAGCGTCGTCAGCTACAAAATTGGGTCTTGCATACAAATTCCAGATTCCAAAAAAAAACTTGTTATAGCCATTTTTTAGCCTTTTGATAGACTAAATTCATTTATATTCTAGTTGTTATTTTTTTTAATTTAGAACATAGAACAATGCTTTTCATGCTTAGATGTGTTTTTTTTTCCTAAAATGGTGCCTACAATAATGTTTTATTGTGTCCCGTTAGAATGACTAAGTGTAATGCAGCGTTCACTAATTATAAGATGACACAACTCTCCTTTTCCGAAAGGCTTTTGTCTAGTTGATTTCGGCAGTATTTAAGTAAGCACATGCATCGTGATCGGCAGTCTTTTTATTGGGTGGTGTCAGTTATAACTAGGACTCAATATAATTATTTATTCAACTAAATAATATCTAATTCAATATATATTGAAACTAATTTATATTTTTTAAAAAATATAAATTCTAAAATATCAACATGATGATGCGGTTGCTATTGCTTGCAGTTATATCCCAGGTAAATGATTAAGATATTTTCTATGATTTATTTTCGTTTTTATTGATCAATTTTATCTATTTTGTCTATCTTAGTATTTTGCTATGTGGATTTTTGTTGAATTTAGTGTCAATAATTGAATGTTCTTCGGCAAAATTTAATTTTGTTGTATACTCTTTACACAATCATTTAAACTAGCCCGGAGATGAGAAAGGATGAGCAAATATCAAAAACTTGGATACTTAGAATATGAGATATATTGCCTTTGAACTGTGATACCAAACTTTTTTCATTCTCTAATTCTTTAATAAATTACATATTGTTTATTTAGATTTATATTGTCTTTTCTATACAATCTATAAGCAAGTGCTTGTTTTTAGGTAATAATAATATCGATGCTTCTAATAACCAGATGAAAATGGTTTGTTATACTTAAAGCATTGTGTTAAATCATTCAATCTAAAATATTATCCTTATATCCTTTTTTATTTAATAAAACAATATAGATTCTACATACATCGAGCTGTATGAAAAATGCACTGAAATAAATAATTGTTTTTGAGTAACTTATAAAGTGGATGAACTCGGGATTTCAATTAACACATTTTTGGAAAAAAAACATGAAGTTGAACGCCCAAAAATGTTACCCTTAAACCCAGATTCACATGAAATATCCAAGATTCTAGGTGGAAAATTAATTTAATGAGCAAACAGATATAATCAATGTATTAATTCGCAAAATAGATTATGTCTAAGAAATATCGATTATTGCCCTAAAATATAAATTCTTAATTATAAAAAAAATATTATTGTGACTACGATCTCTTTTGTTTTTCTTCTGTAATTTTGTAATTGACCAAAGGTAATCAATTTTTAAAACGAACTTGAAATCAAAACTTTTTGACGTGTTGTCAGGTTATATATAAATTTATTATCAATTACTAAGTAACATTAATCCTGAATTGAGATATATAAATTGCATTTATCAAATCGTAGCAAATAAATTATATTGGTAATTTTCTTTGTGGGAGGCGGGCAGCGGTATCATGCATTTCTTGATTGTCATCTATAGAAAATCATCCAACGGTCATATCATAGTCACTTATCCAAATATGGTCAGACCAACTAAAAATTAAAATGACAATTACGTTGATGTTTAGCTAAAAAAAAAAATAATTTGGAAAATTAAGGAAACAGGAAATTTATTAATTGATGGGGTGATAGAATGAAAACATGGTTCAATCGAAAAATAAAGATGACGATGGTTTGCCCCACAAAGGTAATTTATGGGACAATAACCTTTAAACTACATCCGTATATTTATTGTATGTGTCATAAAGAATAAAAACAAATCAAGATTAGAAATATAACCATGAGACATATACATTGCTATTGTGAAATATGTTGACATGTTTCAATTCTTTCAAGATAAAGTTTAATGAAGTACATTCATTGCATTAAATATAGATAAATTATAGTCTCTTTTCATCATGATAAATGTAAAAGAAATATAACTACAACGCAATGTTCTTCCAAAAACATCAATTACCTTATATCCGTTTTTATACATTGACCCATCTACACTTATTTAAAATGCTTCCATATATGTTGATAAATTTTTTTATAATCGAATATAATTTCTTTCTTTCAGGTGATTCATATATTATTGATGCATACAAAAATGTTTAAATCATTTCAATTAAATTCTCTATTTAAGATGATTCAAATGGAAATTTAATATCAAATTATTTTATTTTTCAGTGTGCCTTAAGTGCCCCAGCTCATGATGATTCACTCAAAGAGGCATTGAAGTCACTTAATCTGGAGCAAGTTCGCGAATTGGCTGAGCTGCTCTACGACCAGAAAGGTAGGACAATTTAAGTTTATTAAACCGGGATCTGTCAACATGAAATTAGATGTAAATATCTTTTGAAAATGAAAGAAAATGTATGTATGTGTCGTAAGAAAATTCAAAAAATATGGTCAATAATTTGCGGGAAAAAATATAGTATGTCGATTTGTAAAGCGCTTAACCATCAAAAGCTGTTGTTAATAAAATAGTTTGTCTCCACTTGAATCACAGTTAGGGTTTTGGACAATAAGAGGTTATGTAGACCCTTGGTGTTATACAGTCATTTGAAAAGATAATAAGTACAACTCATGTTTAATCTAATATACATCATGTACAGGAATAAAAAAGACATTTTGCTTAGAAAATCGAAGGGTTATTGTAAAATAGCCAATAAGTGAGGTTTCTTCAACATTTTTATATTAAAAAATCTTATCCGAGCGCATTGCTAAAGATATCAATATCCTAATATTTTTTCCTGATTTATAAAAAAAACCTGAACTCAAACACTCAACTTTTCTATTAAATTCTAATTTTTACACATGCCAAAACGGATCAGTTTCGCGGGTTGCACCGTTTTGTCATTGTGTATCCTACGTTACATAAGACTCTCAATAAAACCTTAAATTAAAGTTGAAATTCGACAGTTGTCATTCAATTAACTTTCAACTAAACCATAATTATAGCTTTTCAATAGATTTCGCGAGGTCAAAACTTCATTAGTGCTATCAGGTGTTTCATCAAGGTGTCCACGATTTGAAATAAAAAATAATACATCACAAATTCTGTCAAATAATTAAAAAGAATCTTTTGATAAAAATTGAAATCTATGACAATTGTCACCTTGGCTTCATTAACGTTCGATACACTTCCAATCGAATTTCTCAAAATATTTTTTGGAAAACCCGAATGTTTCAAAAACTAAATTGACAAGTTGTAATTAACTTTTTGATATCGAGACATATCATAAACCTGTTGTTTTAGATAAAAGCTATGCAGGAAAAAGAATGAAATTTATTTGTATTAGATATGCTAACACCATTGACACTATTTCATTGCTTCACGATCAATCTAAAATTGAAAAGAAATTTCCAACCTATTATTAGAATTATTTTTTGTAACTTGACATGAATTCGGGTCAGACTTCAATATAATTTCAAAATCAAACAATGGTTCAATAAAATATTCAATATCTGTTTAATCATGAGCAATAATATGTTATCAAAACTAAACAAAAATAGAACAAAACCCTGACCCTTTTATTTCCATGAATAAGGCCACTTTATCATAAATCGAGCTGCTTTATGGAGGTACATATATATGAAAGATAAGCCGCGGTTGCATTGGGGCTAAAGAAGAAGCTTTTTTCTCACGCGACCTGTTTTTTGATCTTATGTTTTATAGCAAGATGGACGTGAAAACACGCAGTATAACTAATCTTTTCCTTTAAAAGCTGTTTCTTTTGCTTCAGTGTAACCGCGGCCTAAGGCACAATCATTTCAATCATTGTGTCAGAATGGCCCTTTTTTCAAAACAAAAAGAGAGTACAGAAATTGGTAAAACGCTCTTAATCATGATTCTGTTTCAAATATTTCAAGAAAAAACGTACATAGTGTTGAGCACTATTCACCGAGCAAATTTCAAGATATGTCGCAATACCATAGCGAAATACAGGAACAGTGAATGATAATGGTTTCTTTTAATATGACTTTTTGATTAGTTTATTATCTTAAGGTGTAAAAGACAAATGAGTAGCATATCTATAATTAAGTCTAACAATCTCATGCTTATTGAAACTATTTTTGATAACTGGGTACGGTTTGAACTTTCGTTAGCTCATACATCATTTGTTCTTTGATTAAGCTTATGCAACAACTTACCATATAAGTGTTGTCTCCTTTATATAATATTTGTAATGTTAATTATTGGATTCGAATTTCTTTAGATGTCGATTTTTTATTCGTTTTCGTATTCCGATGGTTTAAGAGAAGGATGCCACGCAATTTTGAAATTAAAAAGTTTATTTTACATAATTGAGCTTAATTGTGTAATTTCATCAGAATTTAAGTTTCGTTTTGAGATTAAAAAGGTCATCAAATGTTTTTTTTTAAGTGAAAATGTTTTCTTTTTAACATTGAAAAAGTGTGATTATGCTATATGAACATGAACGAGCATTGGTCACTATATGCTTGTTCTTGATTTTGCAAAGAGAGTGAGGTGGAGAGAGAGACAGTGAGAGAATTATAGAAATAATCAAACCACTTTCATTATCATAAAGTTTTTAGTATAAGCAACATTTGACAAAAATAATTGGTTTAAAATAAGGACAGATAAAGTGTATTAACCTTTCTCAGTCACGACTTTATTCTTACTGCATGTGAGTCAGATTATCTCAGAAGCGGAACCCCGATTTCGAATATGGGACGAATGGAAGCTTTAATTACAGCGTCGTATTTGTTGTCAACGAATGTATTATGTAACATGTCGTGTCCTCATAGTTTTCCCTTTTTACACTTTTTACACATCCCACTGCTAACATGATAAGCGACATTATAAAACTGTGGCATGAAAACGCATGTTATTATTACACAAATATATGTATGATATATGCACACGTTCAGCATGTACGCGTTCACCATTAAATCATATGATCTTATCAAATAAACATTCGTGGCGGAAAATTTTGTGTTTTTAAATTATAAATTAAATTCTGAACCCGACTGTACTTTTAAAGATTAGTTTTGAAAATCTCAGTCGTGACATGCTTCATGAAAATACATCTTAGGTCCCACTTCGAGTCTGTATTTGAACCAATTCAAAATTCAAAACCATTTTATCAAATGGCCGAATTACCTTATATTCAAAACAAATGATTTCTGATTTTTTCGCTTTAAGAATATATGACGTATAACCTTGCTTTATTTCTTTTTAAATCATTATTTTAACAGTCCAAGATGAGGCCGAGCGCAGCAACGAAAGCAACGAAAGTGATGACGACAGCAGTGACGACAGTGACGTTTACATGGTAACGGAAGCGCCCGTTGCTAGGGAGGAATTACCTGAGGCCATAGCGGCCGAGTTGGGCGTTGTCAAGGAGATGAGAGAGTTGGCTGATAAAATGGAGAGCAATAGGGATAGGCTGGATGAGCTGATTGGTCGATTGGAGGGAGGGGGATCGGTATGCGATTTACTTTTTTTCTATTGATAAATAACATATATGAAATAAAGAAATGATTGATATTTTTTGTATATTTATTATATTCGTAAAAATCGGGAACATTAAAATAAAATGTATAGATTTAATTTTAGTTAAAGTTTGTTTAACCTAATAATGGAAACTCAATAAAGATATACAGTGAAGCAGCATTTATCATATAACTTTAATACAATGTCGCGTTGAAAACTTTCATTGTATCTTGTACCCAACCATTTTAGAAATTACAACTTTACATAAATGATTCATTGGGCTCAAAGCACCGAATTAAAAAAAAAACGTATCCCCTAATTTTCTCGAATTCGGTTAACAGAAAAGGGGCCTCCTTTCGAACACCGCCAACGAAGAAGCATTCATGCGTCGCGAACAACGGTTGTTGAATGACATAAGCAACAAGATAGACTCACGTGACCAGAAGGCGGCCATGTTGGATCGAATGAGCCGTTTGATTGAAGAGGAAAGAGAGAGCGAGGTTGAACATAAGCGATCCAGGCGGGCGGTCAATAACCAGGCGGAAATGGTCACTATGGGTAAGTGTTGTCACAGCAAACCGTTAATGCAATAAAAGGTTAAAAGCTAAAAAATGTAACCGGTTCCACTCACATTTGTCTTAATAATGTGGTTTTAAATGGCTAAAATATTTGTAGCAAAATGGTAAAAGAATCGTTCATAGAAGTGCCTGTAAACGAATTTCATTTATAGGATAGTTCCGATACAAATTGCACTATGAGTGAAATCAACGTTGTATAAGACAGAGTTGTCCTTAAAAGGACTTATTTTCACCCAATGCACTTTACATGAACAATCACAGATTAAGTATGACATAACAGTTTTTAGTCATGAATGAACACATTTTAAACATACAGTTTGAAAATGACGTCTTCAGTTTATAATTACATAGTCATGTCATGATCGATCGGGACACGCACTATTAAAAAAATAAATGTCCTTCACAGAACTGCACGAATCGTGATGTGCTTTAGAACATTGTTTTATCGCCACACCTAACGTCAAATACCAGGTCGATCTAAAACGGTGTGTCCATCCCCAGTGACCCTGCCATTTGTTTCTTTATTTTTTTTTAAACAAAATAAAAGTTTCATAACATCAATTAAAATCTTTCAAATAATATTACATCACCCGACTACTGTAACAAGATACACGTGAATAATTACGTCGAAAAAAATATTTTATCATTTGCGCCCGCATGATTGCTTTCCGCGCTTTCATTTGCAATCTAGAGGTCCTTGTTATGTTCTACCTTAAAAATGACGTCAGGAAAATATTTATGTGCGCCCAATGAAAATGCTCTTTATAGGTGATTCACATCCCAACGATCGCGGAGGAAATTTATTAATGATTAACTGTCAAAATTGGTCTATATTTCTATGTTTTCAACTGATCATTAATGTATTTCTTTAACCAGGTTTCGAGCCGATCTTGAAGCGACGTAAACGCCAGGCTGTTTTCGAGGACAACAGTGACTTCGAAATGACCACTGCGGGTATGTGAAAGGTGATTATATTTTTTATGAAGGATTTGCCTCCGAATCAAAATGTGTTTGTTCCTTACTTATCTTATGAATACAAACTGAGTATTTTTTTTCTATCAACGTGTAAGAAAAACAACATACTAAAATAACGGATTTTATTTCTGACGAATGTTTGCCTCATCGTTTACGAGACGTTACGCAGCAATGTGTTGGTGCTAGATTGCATGCCAAACTTTCAGTGCTGTTCGTAACGTCTGGCCAAAAAAGAGATATGATTCACAAAATTGCATTAATATTCGCGTATTTCTGTCCGAGTTTTCGAGATTCCTTTAAAACATTACTTACTAATTCTAATGTCCTATATTTCAGCCATGCCAGAACGTCGTAGAAGAGACCTGGCAGCTTTCGATGATATGCATATGGAGGAGAATGTGGAGCAAAGAGCTGAGGGTCTTGTGAACAGATTGGAAGACCTTTTGGGCGCACTCAGGAAAATAGAGTAACCGTGCTTTCGATGTCATTTATGATAATGTAGACCGTTGAGTGTCAGAAAGCACTCTGGTGACATGATAATACTGTGCACACATGTACAATGTTTATGAATATTTGAGGAAAACCCTAAGGTTCGATTGTTTAAAAGATAAAAATAAAAACTCATAAATATATCTGAATTATCGCAAGCATTTTGAAACTTATTTGATGACTCTTGTTATAAGATATTCGCAGTAAAATTTATTTATTTTGGCATAACAAATAGTAAAATCATATCTATATTTTCGCTTTGTTTCGATTTATATTGAATAGATCAAGATTAAATTAGTACATTTTGACTAAGTAAATATATTGGCGCATTGAAAAGTACACCGTGTCTTTAAAATTTAAAAGAAAATATTTTTTTCAAAGCGATTAAATCTAGAACTTATATATTTAAAAAATAAATATGTTTGTACTTAACTATAAAATGTATTGGAAACTGATGAAACATTCCTACATTTATTAAATGCAATGTTATCATTTAATCATATGTTTATTCTTAAGGTGCATTTCTGTTTTTCCGTTAGTTTATTAAGAACAATCAATGACTGGAATTTTAAAATGCTCTCTAAAATTTTACCTGCTTTTTATTATAAATAAAATCTGACATGCTTATGTTTATGCTATAAAATATGTTCGCTTTGAAGTTATATTGTTTAATATGATACTGCAGATTTGTTTGAATAAATGTAGCTAAAAAATAGCATAATATGGCTATCTAGATCGAAAATATGTTGTTCACTAAATTGATCGCTCGAGCAATATATAATATTTTAACAACTTATTTCAAAATCTTAGTTGGTTAACAAGGTTGGTTGACAAGAAAATAATCGTATGAATTAAGCAGAAAAATAATATCTTTGAATGATGTGGGATCGCACTTGCAGAAATTTCATCGCTCACAGCGAAATTCAAAGAAAAAACCAAAATCGCGGGGGTTTTAATTTACTTGCTTTCCATTCTTCATTTACACTGAGATATATAAGTATAGGCTAAACGGCAATAACTTTAAAGACAGTTGACCAAAATAACATCAAATTATAGTTTTTCAGAACATTCAAGGCTTTGATTTTTACCATGTCTGCTGATGTGTGACTTTTAAAAAATAACAACCACAACATATGCATAGAAATAGCCGTTCGATATGCATTATGCCTTCAGCCCTAGAGTTATTTCCATTTAAGAAAATAACAAACAGTTTCCTAAATTATAGGTTGCAGATCAAAAACATAATCGTATTTGCATGTAGGCGATTTAAATGCGATGCCATTCTGTGTCTTATTGCAAGAGTTTTGCGTGACGTTGGAGGAAACTATGCACAATCACCTTAAACCATACAAAATTTTCTAACAAATTAATTATTTCTCGAATAACTTTTTTATTATTTAATATTATTTGAAACTGTAAACGCAGTATTTTTTCTTGATTTTTGCCACACATGTCCATAACTTTTGTTTAATTCTTCGAAATTTTTATCAACACTTAATGAGCAAAACGCATGATATTTTGCCATATTTCTTTATGCATGGATTCTATCGCCTGCAATGGTTCTATCTAGATTGTTAAACAGCACAAACAAAACACTTCATGCGGGGTCACCTCAACATTTGATATGAATAAGGGGTGTACATGTCTACAATATTATCATTTAGATCTGAGAAAATGGTATACTTAAAAACAAACTTGCTTTACATAAATATTAACATATTTTGAAGAAAAAAAAAACATATTGAGTATTTGATTATGGATATATTTCTCCATGTTATTCGTCTTGTTATGTTAAATATCGGGCGAAGAATGATCTTTTGTAAAAGATGTAACCAACAGTCTGTCTACAGAGAATTCTACAGACATAGGAGTCCAATTTGACATACAGTCATCGCTTGCTAGTTGTTTAATGGCTAAGTATAGATGCCTGTAGTAGACTTAGTAGTTCATCAATGTAACATTGCTAGGCAACGCTTTATATCTTAAAGATGGATACAAAAGGGGTTATTCAATGGAGTGTGTATTCGCTTCATATAGGGTAAAGTTTAATAAACTTAGTGATATCGATAAAGCCGAAATCGATCGGTACATAGTGAGCAATGATGACGAGGATAGTTACATGTAGTTTGTTATATAGTGCCTTGACTATTTGTTGGTGAAACGGTCCCTCAGACGCCCATGAATAAATAAACCT
>LQRL01082120.1:21741-32918 GCA_001703475.1 Hydroides elegans | reverse complement strand
AACAATGGAATAATTGCGTCACAAGCAAAATGTTCCTAGTCACTGTTGCGAAACATAATTGTTACACCTTGATTGTTTGCGTCATATTTCCTCAAAAAAATTGAAAATTTTAAACTTTAAAGTCAGATTTCCAGACTTATCATTAATTGAATCCAAAATTGAATAGGTCGGGCATCTACCTTATAACTTTTCACACATTCCTTTCCACTGATGTTTATATCTACATGCTACCGTTTTAGTGCTAAGCCTTGACGAAACTTTTTTTGGTCACTTTTTGGGTCTAAAAAATCAACCCGTTTTAATAGCCCCCTCCGGGCCCCTAGGCCCCGGTTGGGGGCTAAAAACTATAAGCAAGTTTCTTCTCAGCTCAGTTATTATTTTGAATAACTGTTTATAGCTGTTATAACTGTTTAGTTGAAAGGTATTTCAAAGTTAGATTAAATTTCTTAATGGGTTTTCATTATATTTTCTCTGCAGTGACCTTATTCAGTGAAGTATGTTTCGGCAAATGTAAGGACTGTTAGTTGCTGAAATTTCAGTTATGTGCACATGCATCTTATATTTCTAACACTTTACGCTCAAGACGCTGTTTCTCTGACTATACAGAAAAATGTTTTTTTTTGTCATTACAACAGTTCAATAAGAATTGCAAACTTTCTGTATCTTTATTGAAAAAGTGGGTATATTTATTGACCTTAATATGATATGAGTGTTGTCGTCACCCCGTAGCACCTAAACTATTTGGTAAAAAATATATTTTACCCGCTAAAAACCATTTATATCAAATAAAAATAGTTGATTTAAGAATACATAATTTTGAAAATGCTCTTTCGTAATTCCCTGGCACTAAAATGAATCGTTGATATCAAATTCGACTTGCTTGTAATGAATTAATAAATATAATAGCTATATGTTTTTAGATGACATGGCCAATCATTTTAAATTGAATGTCATTGCAAAAAATATGAAACAGAGAATCGGAGAGAAAGATATTGAGCGGTATCAAAAGAAAGTTGGATTGATTGCGCTTCGTTCCTAAATATTCCTAACTAGGTTTATAATGTCAAGATCATCAGACATTTTATAGATGCCCGACCCTTTTATGTTTTGATCCGATGAATGATAGGTCTGGAATTTGGTTCAATCAAGGTGTAAAATTAATGTTTCGCAACAATGACTAGGAACATTTTGCTTGTGATGCGCAATTATTCCATTGTTGAAGTTGCATAATAATAAAGTTATTGCGTCACAATAAGGTTGTGAAAATCATATCTTGTGTGTTAATTCGAGACAGTTTATCATATTTTTTATCAATTAATAGACGGGAATATATACCATTCAAAATATTATGTATCTTGCATAAACTTTGTTTGTGATTAATATAAAGATTAAGATAATTCTACTAAAGACATATACATTAAAAGAATGTAATAAATAAAAATCAGGGTTTTTATAGCCCAAATGAATAGTAAAATGAATCAATGAAAAATTAGCCAATAACAAGTGAGTAAACAAATGGAAGGAAATTTAGAAATATATGGATATGAACATGGAAATCGAAAAAGGGATAGGGAACGGACCGGAAAATGAGGTTGGGGGGCTTTGCCGTCTACGACTGCTTGTTAACATCATAATTTTCCAATGTTTTATTTAGAATTATTGTGCGATATACAAAGCGTGGTCAAATGAAAGACTCGATTAGAGTTTATTGATATAGTTTACTGCTATCGTTGAAAGTCAGTTGATGTCATACACATGTCATACATTCGATTATTGCGTCGCCGAACGAATGTAACTTGAAAATTGTAGCTGGTGATACACAATGTGATGCGATCGATTGCAAGGGTCGCCATCTGAATTACAATATAGAGAATTAAGTCTTCGGAAATGATTGTTAAATGCAAGAAAATATTCTGGAATTTTGACTTTAAAGTTCAAAATTTGCATTTTTTGGAGGAAATATGACGTAAACAATTAAGATGTAACAATTATGTTTCGCAACAATAATTAAGAACAGTCTCATTGTGACGCAATTATCTATTGTTGAAGTTGCATAACAATGGATTTATTGCGTAAATGAGGTTAGCGTATTTTTGTAAAATATGTTTATTTCGGTTTATATGGCCAAAAATTATATATTTTATGTTAATTTCAGGCAATTCATGATTTATATTAACCAATAAATTTCCATAATTTTGTCAAATAATAATATTTCTCCAGCTGTGACTTACATGAACTATTTTGTCTGCTTAATCAAAAAACTTCCATTAGAGAAGAAAATAGACTTGCTGCCTTCTACAACCGGTGCCTAAGACGAATCCTATGTATAACATGGGAAGAAAAAGTGAGTACAGAAGAAAGGGTGCTATGTTAGAGATATATAGATTTCAAGAAATACATCAATACAGACTATGTTTTTTACCATGAATTATAATATGCTTATAAAAAGCAATGAAAAAAATTAAAATAGAGAAAATAGATAAATATTTCATAGACAAATCGGGGAAAAAGGAGGGAACATTGAAAAAAGAGTGGGAAGAAGAATTGAACGGGAAACAAAACGAGGGCACTCAACGATTTATTCGGGTAAATCTTTATTCTTGCAGCAGCACTTCCTTGCTTGCAACTTTTTCATGAAATATATATTTTTTCAAAACGATTCTATTTCTCTACGATTATGTTTGGTAAAATGATAACCAGTTCATATGAATCTTAAACCATACAAAATGTTCTAACAAATCACTTATTTCTCGAATAACTTTTTAATTATCTATTCTTTTTTGAAACTATAAACGCAGTATTTTTTGTCAGATATGTCCACTACGTTTATTTAATTCTTCGATTTTTTTTATCAACACTTAATCAACAAAATGCATGTTATTTTGCCATATTCTTTTATGGATTCTATCGCCTACAATGGTTCTATCTAGATTGTTAAACAGCACAAACGAAACACTTCATGCGGGGTCAACTCAACATTTGATATGAATAAGGGATGTATACAGTATTATTATTTAGATATTGGAAAATGGTATATCAAAGAAACTTGCTTTACATAAATGTTATCATATTTTGAAAAGATCCTATCGAGTATTTGATCATGGATACATTTCTCGATATCATTCAGCTTGTAATGTGAAATATCGGGCGAGGAATTATCTTTTGAATAAGATGAGGATCTTACCAACAGTCTGTCCAATTTGAAAGACATATGAGTCCAATTTGACATACAGTCATCGCTTGCTAGTTGTTCCATGGCTAAATATAGATGCTTGTAGTAGACTTAGACTGTCAATCAATGTCACGTTGCTAGACAACGCTTTATATGTAAAAGATGGATACAAAGAGGGGTTATTCAATGCGGTGTTTTTATTGGCTTGATATAGGTAACGTTTAATAGACTTAGTGATAGCGATAACGCCGAAAGCGATCGGTATATAGAGAGCAATGATGGCGATGTTATTTACATGTAGTTTGTTATATAGTTTCTAGACTATTTGTTGGCGAAACGGTCCCTAAGACGCCCATGAATAAATACACCTTTGAATTATTTGCAATGGTGAATATTTGATTTTATTCGACGACGGGTTATTCATGTTACCCTATCAATTTTTTGTATTGTTTGGTATTTTATTAGTTCTCATGATTTGCTATTACAACTGTGAAGATCCCTCTACAGAATTGTCTTTGTATCTTATATTATCGACTGATATTTTAGCTACATGTATGAAACATAAATTTAAGATATTATTATGCTAATAATATGATGTGTGGCATTTTTAATAAACAGAATGACGTACTTTCATATCAAGGCTAGCAATAAATGTATTTTTATTCGCTCATTGACTTTATTTGCTATGACATCTCAAGTACAATAATTAAGTCTCTGTTAATGATCAGTGAAATAATGGCCTCAGCTTATTTTGAAGATATCTGACCATCTTCCACTAAAAAATAAATAGTTTCAGATAGTTTTTTTTTTACAAATTAATCGTATAATGCCCCTTACAAAAGAGGGAATATTGAAAAAAAGAGTAGGGAGAAGAATTAAACGCGAGGGTTGGAGGTTGGGGTTTTGCCCTATACGCTTGTTACAATTGATCTAACTGAAAACTTACAAACTACAAAGATTGAAGGGACAGCTTTGAGACCCGACATCTACAAAAAGGTAATACCTTTTTTGAACATGTTTTTTTCTTTTATGGATTTGATTATTTGTTTTAAATTTCAATGTTTCAATCGGTTTTATTTTCGATCCCGTAAAAAAAGTGTCGTAGTGTGGTCTTCGAGAATAAAGGATATCGTCACGGATATTTGTTAAAATCTCTTTTCTTGACCTTCTTCTTTTGTTATTCTGTGAATACTTTTATCACTAAAAATGAACTTTTGTAGAAAAAGCTGGATTTAAATAAAATGACGACTGAGACAGAACGAAAATTGGTAGGATATAAAACTTTAAATATCATATTACATATTTAAGTTGTTTACTTTATTTCTGAATGCATAATTTGGTTGTATTGAGTTTCATTTTTTGGACGTGACCTCTCATCATGCACGAAGTTCAGGACTTCAGCCTGGCCCTGTATTGATTCTCTAAATAAACTTTAGTTGGCATAACGCACATTGATTGCCTCAGATTATCCTTTTACTTCAAGCCCACTGTTTAGTACTCGAATGCTTACGACTACGTACGAGTAAAGCCCTTTCAAGGCTTTTCGCGAGTTCAGGGGTGGACATAATATGAACTGGACATACAGGGGTGGTCACAATATGAGCGCTTCCTTTAAATTGTCGAATTTCTTCATTGTAGTGCTTAAAATATTGTTTAAAAGATACCACATTTAAAATCGAATATGTGAAAAACATAATTTGACAACTTTTTTTATGATATTAAGTGCATATAAAATAGTTTTGTTTGTGTGTATCTACCTTCTTTATCAGTTTGAGTTGCTTGTTAAATCATAATATGTCATTTTAGGACATTTTGAAAATATTGCTCATATTGTGACCACGGGTGTACACCTATGTGCCTAATTTGAATCAGGTCCTAATTTGAAACACTTTTTAATGAAGTCGCTTAAGATCATCAAATGTGGTCAAATTGATATGAAAGCATCAAATACATATTGTAAAAAATACAATTTATGAATATAAATTATAAATTGATGACTTGTTCATGCAGAATATTGTTTAAAAGATACCACATTTAAAATCGAATATGTGAAAAACATAATTTGACAACTTTTTTTATGATATTAAGTGCATATAAAATAGTTTTGTTTGTGTGTATCTACCTTCTTTATCAGTTTGAGTTGCTTGTTAAATCATAATATGTCATTTTAGGACATTTTGAAAATATTGCTCATATTGTGACCACGGGTGTACACCTATGTGCCTAATTTGAATCAGGTCCTAATTTGAAACACTTTTTAATAAAGTCGCTTAAGATCATCAAAATGTGGTCAAATTGATATGAAAGCATCAAATACATATTGTAAAAAATACAATTTATGAATATAAATTATAAATTGATGACTTGTTCATGCAGAATATTGTTTAAAAGATACCACATTTAAAATCGAATATATGAAAAACATAATTTGACAACTCTTTTTATGATATTAAGTGCATATAAAATAGTTTTGTTTGTGTGTATCTACCTTCTTTATCAGTTTGAGTTGCTTGTTAAATCATAATATGTCATTTTAGGACATTTTGAAAATATTGCTCATATTGTGACCACGGGTGTACACCTATGTGCCTAATTTGAATCAGGTCCTAATTTGAAACACTTTTTAATAAAGTCGCTTAAGATCATCAAAATGTGGTCAAATTGATATGAAAGCATCAAATACATATTGTAAAAAATACAATTTATGAATATAAATTATAAATTGATGACTTGTTCATGCATATTCCGTTTTAAAGAATGAAACGAGTTTTTTATGTATGCCTTGATTATTTTGCGTTTACTTAGCTGCACAGCAAAACTAAAGAAATTTAAAATTAAGGTTAAATGTTGTTAAATGATCATGTAAGCATATTGAATACATAATCAAAGAGAGGAACAACATAACTTAAGGTACGAGATATAAACAAAATATGAAATTTGTTTGTGAAATGTTCCAAATAAGGCACAATAAATAAAAGTGTTTCAAATTAGGCACATTGTGCCTAAGTTGAAACGTCTTCTTAAAAGTGAATATTTTTATGCACAAGCATTGAATAATGCAACCATTAACATGATATATTACAATTCGGCATAGCTTTCGTCTCCAAAAAGTTCAATTCGATTGGAAACTTATAAAAAGAGTAAATTGAAATTTTACTAAAAATGTCTTTCAACTTAGGGTCGCAGGTGTAATATGAACACTGAATTTTAAACTGTCAATTCTCTCTTTTGATTTAAATATTTTAGTGTTTCAATCAATATCAAAATATACATTAGATACGTGTTTATAAATTTGCAGGCGCGGATTTACCATATAAATCACCCGGCGCACGCCCCCCTGTTCGCCCTTATATGTAAGACAAAAAAATAAATTTGCGCCCCCCGGTTCAGCCTGATAATTTATACAGTTGCGCCCCCAGGTTCAATATTTTCTGGATCCGCGCCTGATTTGTTGAATTTAAAACGAAATTATTTGCACGGTGTAAAAAAAAAAGACTTTTAAAAATTCAGCGCGCCGCTCATATTTTGTCCAGTTCATAATTTGTCCACCCGTGTACGTAGCTTTAGCGTCGGGTGTATTACCAGATGATTGATAAACTGCTAAGGTTCTACCATTATTTTAGTCTGATGAAAAATGTGAAGTTACTTACTATAGACCAGTTTCAATTCTGGGACAATGCAGGAGCTGTTTAAATACTTGTATAAGAATGAACATTCTTCAGTTCAGCTCCCTATCATGTTTCTGTTATAAATAGCATAGTATAGCTATAAAATCAATCGCATAATTGTTAATGTATGAGAAATATTAAATAAAACATTGATTCTTTGTTTTGACCTAGCTTAAATGGGAACCAGCAAGCCGCCCTTATCTTGTGCACCTAATGCAATTTTCCATTTAGAATTCAAACCTTCATATAGTTACTCTGCAGCGATGTCATCAACATTTAAACAATATATGTCAATCTATTTGACCCGAATCACATTTTGGTTGATAAAGGCCTCTTTTTATCATTCTTATATATTGCAAAAATGGGTATCACATTTCATCATTCATATAGGGAAAATGCCTGGGTGTACATAGTAATGGCCACCAGGATCAAATCTGCTACCCATTTTAACTAGGTCAAAACAAAGAATTGATTGAATACGAGGTCGAGAAGGTGTTTCTTTTCGAAAGGTGTTTTCGGTAAAAGTTAAAATTACACACGACCTGATACTTTAAAGCTTAACAGTACATATATCATATCATATGTCATATGAAAATGTGACATAGGTTGAGAGAGAAATAACATTTTAAGTAGATACTAATATAAAATGACTTTTTAAAAAATGGGCGATAATCGAGATGTGAAATTCGAACAATAAACTTTAAGCCATAACCATACATTTACGTTTCATACATGTTTAATTGGATAAATAACGACAGATAGCTGCATAACATTAGGAAAACTGTCCGATATATTGAAGATTAAAACTTCGACCGAAATTGACCTATCCATCGAATGATCGTTTTATTCAGCTTTAAGTCTTTTAATTTAATATTGAATAATAGTCATGAAAGCAAAGGAGTTGATAACGACTTCTTTTTATCACATCTTTTAGCACGCATTCAGTTTGAAAACTGTCAATTCCTTAATATCTTATCATCTTCAAAAAAACTCAAAATCTAGCCGAAAAGACATCACTGCCCTCGAAATACCGGTGGGATACTCTCAACCTCCGGCGCAGACAAACGTAATGGACTTCATAGAGCTGAAGGCTTTGCATTCAACATTTATTAATTTACGAAAGTGGCGATTAAGTGGCGATGGGTCGCTATATATGGGCGAAAATTAATGTGATATTGAGCAAGGGCCTACTGCCTACAACACTCGAATTTGAGGGCGGTGTCGGGACATGCCCTTCTTCATTAAATACTTTCTGTTTATTACGTTACGAGAGTTTCATCATCTTCCGAGAAAGGGTGCAGTCCGACTCAGGACGGGATCATTGTATATTTAAAACTATTATTTTTCAGCGTCAAATTGAGAGAAAGGATTATGGAGACGGAAAGATCGACGAGGAGATTGAAGGCAGGTGGACATTTAGTGTTGAGGAAAAGCTGGAAAGCGACCAATATAATGCGGATTTTGTAAAAGAAATCAATCATGGTGATGGTAGGTTATTATTATATTTTGTTCTCAAGTTCATGATTTCCTTTTTTAATCACTTTCACAACCGATTGATCCGACAATTCTTTAGTAGCGTTGATTTTGTCCTTGTCATACAGGTCAATTGTTGGTGAATGATTTCTAAAAAAAAAACTCTTAGAGATTTTTTGTCGGTACATATTTAAACATGTTTTTAAATTGTGTAAGAAAAATGTATTTTTGTTCTTTAAATGTGCAATGTAATTAAGTGTGTATTGAATTTAAGAACAAAGTTGCTGATATATGTGTTAATCTGTTGTAGAAGTGGACATTGCATATTGGCAGCGAAATGGTTTTTCTTCACCAATGCGCATTCGCCACAAGCATGGTCTTGGCATCAAGTAAGCTTAAGTTTGACCCACCATTGTCATTTTTTGAAGAAAAAAGTACTGTTAAATATCTGTACGCACCTTATCCAGTCTCACATGCCATGTATCTTTTGAAACATGCGTTTCAATATCAAACTAGAGCCAGTTGTTGTGTCGAACACCCTCACTCACTTAGCAACAACACATTGTCCGATTTCCGCGGCCAAAATCAATATTCAATTGTTAAGCAAAAAATGACCAACTATTGCTAGTATTGTTTCTATTAATAACTATAGATAAAGACGCTCAACAACCAAATATAAGTTCATTGGGGTAGCAAATGAAATGTCTCATCTTCCCATGTCCTTGCAGGGTGCCCGACCCCTCCTTCACCGTGGCCGACGTGCGTCGCCTGGTGGGCGCACGACGCACAATCGACGTCATGGATGTGCGCACACAAGAAGCGCTTACGATGACGATGCATGAATGGAACAAGTATTATGAGAATAAAGAACGCGATCGCACACTCAATGTCCTCAGTTTGGAGTTTTCACATTCGCGTTTGCAGCATTTGGTGCAGCAGCCTAGTGTGGTGAGTGTGAAGATTGAGAAAGGCATAAAATATTAAAATGCCAATAATGATTGCCGAACGAGCTGAGTTGTTTTGTTTCGATTTCAAAAGGATTCATTGTAAAACAAAGACAAAGTTTCCTCGGGGATAGCTTTACGTTCAGAAATCCACGTAAACTTGTAAATAATTTATAGGATCTGATGATGCCCTTCTTCTTTAAAATACATTCTTCATATGATTCATACCTTTAACACGAGCTTTCTCAAAGCTGATAAAACAAAGTATCATGACTGTTTCTAATTGTTTTGCTGCTGTTTTATTAACCAGGTAAAGGCCACCGATTGGGTGGACACGGCATGGCCCCGGCATCTCAAGAAGCGCCAAACGGAGACCACCAACATGATGCACACTATGCACTATCCCAAAGTGCAAAAGTAAGTGTACCCGGTATGCCCCTTTTCTGATATGTCTAATCGTCTTTTCTCCTCCTAGATCGAAGTCATTATGAGTTAAAACGAACTGCTAGTGATTGATTTATTTTAGGCGTTTTCCAAAAGGTATAATTTGACGATTGCTTATCACTACACTTTCGGTTTATATTAGCGCCGTTCGGTGAGATAAGGATAACTTGTGACTACTATTTGCACGGTTCTTTGGTATCATAGAACATGATTAGACAGCTTACATGAAAGGTCCTAATGGCGACCTTTGAAGTTTGATGTTCAAACACTTCTTTTTTTTTGGTGGTGCCTTCATATTTCTTTATCAATATCAAGATAGGCATGTACAAAGTTATTGGTAAAGTTATCATTTACCGTATATGAATGAATGAATTAATTTATGCTTTTAACTGCAGATACTGCCTTATGAGTGTGGCCGGTTGCTACACGGATTTTCACATCGACATGGGTGGAACCTCTGTTTGGTATCATGTGTTGCGCGGGGCCAAGGTAAAACATATAAGTAGATCAATGCGCAAAGATGTAAACTCAATAAATACAAATTCGAAGTTTAGACATGCTATATGAGAGTGTCAGAAAAGTGTAGGCCTATGCCATATTTAACAGCCTACTTTCATTATCTTCAACAATATATTATAACATGAAAGTATGAGAGAAACAATGATTGATTGCTATGTGGTTTACTAAACTGTCACGACGATTTTCTGGCGCTTGTTTACCGAGGTACTACTCTTCACTGCAACGATTCAAAAGAAATCATAGTCTCCCCTATCATGTTTTCGTAGATATTTTGGTTAATCCCGCCCACCAAAAAGAATCTCGCTCTGTACGAAGATTGGACTCTTGGCATGAAGCAACAGGATGAGTTTTTCGGTGATAAAGTAGAGCACTGCCAGCGAGTGCGACTCAATCCAGGCGATACGTTTTTCATTCCATCAGGTATGTTATCGAGCGGGTGATTTGCCTAAAATACGAGGGAAAAGCCGTAATCGGTGCTGACCAAATATAAAGGGTAGTGTGGAAAATTATAGGTTTTTTTTCATAAATCAACTTTACTTAGATCAATGATGATGTGTTCTAGCAATCAATCACAAAGTGTCACATGTCAGCAAATAAAAACAGCGATTGAAAATTGCGAAGTTATGATAGGAATTCGACCTCTAATTATGAACAGCACCTGTCCCTGAGTAACTTTTCTAGAAAAAAAAGAGAACGTAACTGTTGAGGCATGTTAATGTGTCCGATAAGTCATCATCCATGTTTCACATCCACAGGTTGGATCCACGCAGTGCATACGCCCGAGGACTCGCTCGTCTTCGGTGGCAACTTCCTACACAGCTTTGGTATTGCTATGCAGCTGCGCATATGGGCCATGGAGAACGCAACGCATGTACGTGTATAGCAGCATTTGTTTGTGGACTATATTGTGCACATTTATGAATAATATATGGCCGAAAATGTTATTTCGATTCGCTG
>LQRL01082120.1:4751-16580 GCA_001703475.1 Hydroides elegans | reverse complement strand
GTCTTCCCATTGGCCAATAACAACAATGAACAAACAGCTATAAATCGAGCTGTGGAGGGTCTGCTAAGTTTATTCCGTGGACCTAACACAAACTCTATGCCCATCTCGGCGGCAACTCAGAACCTACTGAAGGAACCACACCATATACGACATGATGCATCTCACAAGGCTCCGAGTTTCAGTCACATGACATCCACATGCATTCATCCACATCCACGATCCGTGTTAACAGCTCATTTGCATATGAACGCTACAGTTAATCCATGGGGAACAACTTCATCACAACCTATGCATAAATACATGCCAATGACAACGTATCCGCAACCTCAAATATCAGCACAACACACGTTTACCAGCTTCAAACACATGCCCACTGGTCAACCGAACGGCGGAAATTGGAATAGAGTGCCATTGAGAGCCGCGATACAGCTAGCGCCAAAAGACCACGACTACAGTCTTCAGTCTTCGCTCACTGTAAACTGCGCACCTTTTATTTGTTGTCTTTTTTTCTGCATTTAAGTTTGTTTCCATGTTGTGTTTTTTCTGTAGTTTAACGTTAAAATGCATAATTGTGCAATCCTTACTCGATTGTGTTGCTTCTTACATGTCTTTTCCTCCTTTATATTTATGACTTTACCATTTGCATACATTACATGTATATAACATTAAAATCAACATTTTAATTTTGATTTGTTTATGGGGGAGATCGGGATAATATCATATAAGGAATATTCATGTAAATAGGCATATTTGTATAATGCACTGCATTGATTGACCTTGACATTTTACTAATCTTTTGATAACGCTATTCATTGAGACCCTCATTGATTTTATGCTTCACATTTTAACGATTTCATTCAGAATGGGAACCAGTAAATTCATAACATAGAAATTGAAATTCATTTAATATCTCGCTGTGTCTGTTTCATCCTTGCACTAGGGTCTTTATGTACTTTTCGTGTTCATGAATCTTTCATGTACCCTTTCTCCTCTTTCCCCACAGCCCGTGCTCCGTGCCTTAGCCTCGTGCAACGTGTGCGGACGCAGTGCGCGAGACGACGCGGAGACCAGTGAATTTTCTTCTGGAAGTGCATGTGATATTGGGAACCAGCTCATGGAGTGCGGCCATTGCTTCACGATTATTCATCCCACTTGCTTTAAGGTATTTTGGAACTTCTTATTGTTCTCTATGAATTTAATTTGTTAACAGGGTTAGAATTTTGTTATCGTATTTAGTTAGATTGGGTTTTTGGACAACCTCATGTAAACTCCTAAAATATAAAACCTTGGTTTTATATTCAATTCAATTGGGACTTGGGTATCTTAGTGTCCCCGACGATGTTCGGCCTGGATACATGTTTGCGAATTGGTAACTATGATAGCAGTTTTTTTGTACAAATTTGTGCTCGTATCGTCTTTTCCCCAAATATAAAACGTCCCTCGTGTTTTCAAGATATGAAGTCGGTCTCGTTTTCTGTGCAGTTTGTCTTTGTGAGCTGGATCGTTGTCCTTTTGGACAATCTTGTTATCGTGTTATCCACAGAGGCGCTGGCCAGCCGTTCGTGTGTCTGGCGTCGTGTGTGAAGCGTTGCCTAACACGTGGCTCTGTCCTACGTGTGTCACCATGCGGAGACGGGTGCGAACATGGTCATGCATGTTTACTTGATTAATTTATAATGTTGATTATTTAATCAAATGAACAGCTAAATTTTCAGACAACAGGAAACAAATTGATCAGAAGAATAGTTATTTTGCATTTAATGTCAGTCGTCCTTTAAACTGGCTGGAAGCAATCACGAATCTAGTAGTTATGACGGCGATAAGGGTTTGGTGGCATGCCCCTTTGGACCCTATGGGCCAATTTCACAGCCTTAGTCTAGACAAGGTTCCCGTTTGTAATAACATGGGAACCTAGTCTAGACTTAGGCTGTGAAATCGACCCTATATATCTGTGTATTGGAATTAGTGCGGTATTGTTGTCATCGTATGTCGTTTATGTGCTTTCTAACTTATTTGCCTTTAGAAACGACTTTGTGTTCAACGGCGAATGCAAGAACCGGGAACCTCAAGCTCTGAGGACGTAAGTTATACATGCAATTAAAACTGATAAATATACGAATGAAATTAAATGATCGGTTTCAGTTATCAAGGAAACTGTTGAAAAAAAAGTGTTTAGATTCATAGATAACATGTGAACGTCAACGATTTATCTATCGTGTATGAACGATTATTGATTCATTAGTTAACAGATGTCCATCCCCACGAATTGCACCTCAGTTTTATATGTTAAACTGTCATCTGATATAAGGCAACAAAGAAATTGCCGCTGAAAAAGGTTGTGATGGATATCATCTACATATCTGTATTATGATTGCAGAATCTATTCGGGATGCAGCTTCAGAGGCAAGGTCCCGGCTTCTCGAGTGACCTGTCAGACGATGTGAGTTTATAACAGTTCACATGTTTTCAAATTAAGTATTTACTTCAAATCTACTTAGTTGCTTTTATAGTTCAGTAGTGCGGTAGAAACTATTGAATAAAATGTGAGTGAAGTGCTCGCTGACTAAGAAAAAATGTATGATGATTAGTTTGTGATGCAATAATGGCGTTAATATACAAAGCTTTGGTTAGAGAATTAGCTTTACGTTTCTAATAAAATATACAGAAAAATTGTCATTGTCAAAATGTATGAATGTAAGCTATACATTCATTTGAATAAATTCCGAATGAATATACATCTGTGTTCATCTTACATAATTCAAATTTATGAAAAACTCAAACAATCCTTTCATTCCTCTCTTCCTTCTTCCACAGTCCGACACCGAGGTCACCTTCCCCCACATCCTGGCCAACAAAGCCATCGCCAATAGCAACCAAAAGCGCCTCCTCACGGATACAACCGTCGAAATCAACGAAGACGAATATCCGGTGAAACGCGCATGCGTAAAATGGTGGCCACGTGATTGCCCGGATGTAGATGTAATAAGGCGATTGGTGCGCAAGCGAAGACAATCAACAGGGGCAACAGGGGAAACAGGTACGAGTTGTTTTATAACTTGGATTTTCTTATTCGGCACATACTTGTATATCGAATATTTTTAAACTTACGCGGGGCAACAGAAGCAATAAAAAAGAGATGTAGGGCCAATTTCGCGGCCTAAGACTTAGTCTAGATTTTTATGTTGTAACGAAACGGGAACCTGGTCTTGTCTTAGGCTGTGAAATTAGCCCAAAGTATTTGAACTGCTTTCGCGGCTGATGTATTGTTTGTAGTGAAAATAATAGACAAGACATATATTGAACAGTCAATAATCGTATTAACCGGCATATTAAATTGATTGTAATAGCAATTTGACCAACAACTTGGCTTAACGAGTCCTAAATCGATCGAATCACCTTGTCAATACCACTCATAATAGGATGCGTTATGACCCAGCTAGTCGTTTGCCGCACAGAGGAATAAATGACATGACATAATCATTCATATAATTTCAATTTTATTTCAGGCGAGCGCCGAGAAAGTTTATCATCGGGTGGAAGTCACAAACTTGAACCGGAAGTGAACGGAGACGAAGAGGAAGAAGGCGGCTCTCCACGCATGCGTCGATTGCTTATGCGCACAGACCGAAACTCGAGGTATTGTGTCTAAGTTATTGCGTTTAAGCAGATGGTGGGAGTGCAGTGCTGCATCTACCCTGCGGGATAGCGGGATTCCTGCAGTTTTAGAAAAAATACCACAGTTTTGAATAAAAGGTGCGGGATATATCACGCACTTTTCGAAAGAATCCCGCAGTTTTTCATGTTTAGTGCGGGATTTCAAGAGAAAAAATGGTCATTATCTGGATTGAAATTAGCTGAAATAAATCACGTTCTATTGATAACATTCACTTTGTGAGCACTCTGTGGGTTCGGGAGTTTAGGCCAACTGCATTTAGACAAGCATGTCGTAGAAAGCGACTGACCTATCATTTTCAAACCAGCAGATTTTACAGGGCTTGTCAGGTCTCATCGGTCTGTATTTGTATGATCCATATCTGTCTGTCGGTTCGTCTGTATGTAATCTAATGGGATTTTTTTTATCAAATCCCTAAAAAAATGTCTGTATTTGTATCCATATCTGTCCGTCGGTTCGTCCGTATGTAATCTAATGGGATTTTTTTTCATCAAATCCCTAAAAAATGTCTGTATTTGTATCCATATCTGTCCGTCGGTTCGTCCGTATGTAATCGAATGGATTTTCTTTATCAAATCCCTAAAAAAATTCGCTCGCGATTGCGGCGCTCGAATATTATAGAGACGTTCTTTGAAATTTTGTCACGCTCCTTCGGCGCTCGGATATTGACTTTGTTTGTCATAGTTTTATTTAAAGTACAAGTCTGTTTTGTTTAGGCCAGTATCAATCTTGGTTCAGGGAAAAATCATGAAATTCTAAAATGAGTCATCTTGTTATTATACCACTTAAAATGGGAAAGCATGATTTCAAAAATATGGTCTTTTGGGTCAAACTGAAAATCCCGCACCAAAATTCCCAGATCCCACAGTTTTCCGAGCAAGGTGCGGGATTTCCCGCACTTTTCCGAATTTGCAGATACAGCCCTGGGAGTGGATAATGGCTTTGGATATACGTAACATATAAAGATTACCAAGCCATCCAACACACCAGACCTCTGTGTGAGTTCTAGTGACGGCAATCAATGTATGTAAGGAGGTTTTTTGGGTGTTGGCAAGTGGACATTTGGTAGCAGCTAATTGAAATAACGGCATCAATAAATTATATTTTGTACCATATGGACTGAGCAGCTAAGGCATCCACAGTACCAAGAATCTATGCTATTTCTTGATGAAAAAACCATGCCGTTTCATTTTGCAGCGACGAGCACAGTCCCCCATCAGCATCATCCACCCACGACCACTACACATCCCGCGTTCGCCGTCGCCTCTCTTCGGCTGGGACCGAAAGCACCATAAGCGCAACAAGTGAAAACGAGGCTAATGGTGTTACCAAGGCAACAACGCCCACAAAAGGTTGCTCCGTGGTAATAAAGGAGAGTCCCGAAGTCAAGGCGGCGCTTGTAAGGCATCAAAGTGCCAGCCCGCCGCCCGCTAAGGTAGCTTCTTTCGATAAAAAATGTTGATGGATTTCTATGCAAAATTCATAATCTATATAAAATGAGAACTATAGTTTTAAAATTGATTGAATCTTCTTAAAATTGATTAGAATCGAAAAGACATAAACAATAGTGACGTGTAGTGCATTCCCCCCGATATTGACCAACATTTATTTATTTATTTTTCGAATACAAATATACCAAATTCAATCAATAGGTCGATGTTTTGTCAATTTACAGTAGTATCCTAAAACATGTTTTAATTCAGCCCAATATCTCTTTTCTTTAAAATTTGCTCTGTTTATAGAAAAGCAGAGTCGACAGTTGCAGCCCACAGCTTAAGCCAGTCACCTACAGGCAACTCTTTGCCGACATGGCTTCACATTCCAGCAGCAGCCCCCGCCCAAAATTATCTGACCTCCAACACAGCTCAAATAACCTACAAAATGCATCGCATGGCCTTCAACATGTATCACACCTCATGAATCATGCGTCACATGACCCACATCCCTTATCACATGACCCTCAAGCTCAATCACGTGATCTTCAACCTCGGTCACATGACCTTCACAACCAATCATGTGACCGTCAACAGCCATCACTATGGCGTCCGTTTGGTTCACATGACAAAAACATACAAAAGCAAAATTTCGAGAGGAAATCAACCCCTATAAATCCGAACCACCAAGAAGAGTTCTCTATATCACAATTAAAGAGGGAGGGCGACCGCAAATCGCCGACAGATTCAACAGTGGTAAGGAGATCTCGAACCCGCATGATTTTGCCTCCGCGTCGCTTTATTGAAATTCTTGGGTGATGTTTTTGTACACAAAGCTTTATTTTGCTTTATATGTATAGACCATTTGTACATGCACGCTTTTCATGATTAACATTTATTGTGTACGCTTTTGATTTTGCTATTGATTTTGCTATATATAGTTTTCTCTCCTTATATTTCTCTTTCATTTTTCGTTTATATGTTTTGTTTGCTTCGGTGGTGTATGCTTCTTGTGATATATTTTGATAATATTTAGGCCTATACATGTACTTGTTACCCCATTCGAATGCTATAATATAATATTCAACTAATATTTACTTGATATTGTTGATTTATATTAGGCTACTTTCATGTTACTTTAAACAATCATATGAAATGTTTATAACTAAATATCTCAATTTATATGTTTGATATTTTTTTTCTAAGCATTTGATCAAATTTAGTTTTTGCTATGCCTGTCCGGTCATCCCAGATTCTTCTATTGTCTTTAATATTTATAATTTCATAAACTGCAGACTGTTGGTTTAAGATAATGTTTGATTGTTTTAATTAAATTTTGATTTATGTAATATTCTCTTTGTTAATTTTGTTTAGTTTAATATATCATAAAATGATGATTTTCCTCAATGTGAAAATTGATAAATCTAGCATTATTAAAGATATACCTTATGAAACATTTTGCTGACTGATTTATTTTAATTCTGTTGATTATGACATAGTTTTTAGTTTGATATTGGTTTGGGTGCTTGATGTCTTATCTTCAATCTTTTATGTTCCCATGCGTCTCTAACACTCTTTTCATTAATCAACGTTTGGTGTCTATCTGTATAGATGTAGACACCTCTCAATATCATTGACTGTATTCATAATTTTATTTAACATGCTTATCCTAATTATTGCCTGTTGTCTTTCATAACATGTATTTTCATATATTTTTATTCAAACTAATTATATTGTATGATAATTGATTGTTATATCTGCCAAGATTTTATTCGCGAGACTTTCTGCTCTCTCTATAATTCTTACTAAAAGGTAGAAAATAGTATTAATATGTGATCATTTATCAATTTTCTTTATCAAGTAAATTATTAATCAATCATAGAATCATGTTATTGCTAGCAATAAATTTTGTTGACACAAATTCTTGTTTTCTCATTTTAACATTTACATTAACAGTTTTACTTATTCGTCATTTTCCATCTCGATTCAACGGTAAATATATTCTTTCGTTCTTTTCTTAATATATTGCGGTATCTTTAACTCACAGAGGTTCGTATATTGTTCTCTATCCAAATAGCCATCTTCTTTACTTTGTAGCCGTATTAAGAGTTAAAGGCTATAAAATTGAATTCCATTTGGTCTACAAAATACATATAACATGATGATACATGTAGTCACGGTTATATCCTCTTGTGTTTTGCAGGAACAGACCGATGTCACACCATTTTTAGCAGCAACGACCAAACAGCAAGCTCAAGGTCAACTGAAAGTTGAAAGCGGGGGCATAGACTCTAACGGCCTATCAAATCCAACCGCTTCAATGAACTTAACACGCTCCAATACTTGTCAAGCTAAGGGTGATATAGGAAGGGGCGATGGAAGGGATACGAAACAAGATAAGATGAAATTGTCACAAGATGACGACATCAGTAAGAAATTAAAACAAGAACCAAGCAATGGCGCATCAAAACAAATAATTAACCCATCAAAACGAATTGAAGATGTTGAGTCATCAAAGCCAAAACCTCCTGATGACCCGTCAAAACAAAAACAACGTGATGACCCGTCAAAACAAAAACCACGTGATGACCCGTCTAAACAAACATCACGTGATGACCCGTCAAAACAAAAACCACGTGATGACCCGTCAAAACAAAAACCACGTGATGACCCGTCAAAACAAAAACCACGTGATGACCCGTCAAAACAAATGGTACATGATAGGATGGACCGAACAAGACCAATACCGCACAATACCAGTGGTAAATTAAAACAGGCAGCACGCGATACCAGTTACCCATCAAAACAAATATCGAATGGTGACACTAAGAAAGAAAAATCACGTGAAGACAAACATAAACAAAAACCACGTCAGATAACAAACAAGACACCGAAATCCGCAAAGGTAACATCCAAACCCGTTAAAGCCAAATCAGGTAACCACCACCAGAAAGTGCACCAAAAATACGCTATTCGCCCCGCACCCATCCCGCCTCCCCCCGAACGCGTTCTGCAATCCAACGGCTCCCATCATGTGCTCGGCCAACACCCCTGGATGAACATCTTCGCGTGCCTGGATCAAGCCAGCCTTTTGGCTTGCTCCCAAGTCTGCAAAACATGGCATCGCTGGACCATGCATTATAGTCTATGGACACACATGGCGTTTCCAAATAGGCACTTAACCGAAACACATATGATAGCTATTGTGAAACGGCAACCTGTATCGCTCGATCTTAGCTGGACTAATATTAGTTATCGCAAGCTGGAATGGCTGCTGGCTCGGTTACCCCAGTTGCGCCAGCTGGATTTGAGCGGCTGTAGCTGGGCAGGGGTATGTGCGTTGTGTTCCCCCTCATGTCCCTTGTTATATTCATTAAACCTCAGCTGGGTAAGTGGTCTCATTTCGCCATGCATACGCGATTTGGTGTCCCCACCCCACACTGAACAGTGTCGCCCAGGAGTAAACCACTCCTTTAGCCGTCTTCGGCATTGCCACACTTTAAATCTGAGTGGCGCAAACATCAATGCATCGGCTATCCCAGTGCTCGGCGCCAACCTTCCCGAACTCAAAACATTGCGCCTCGATTCCTGTCTCAGATTAAACGATGATGCATTTAAAATAGTAGCAGAAGCTATTCCCAATTTGCGCATGCTCAGTTTATCGCGATGCCACGTGCTCACAGAACACGTGTTTGTGTATTTAAGGGGCATGCGTGAGTTGAAAAGGCTTGAGATGAAGGATTGTGCGAAAATTAACCAAGCTGCAGTGGAAGCGTTTGTGGAAAGTGTGGATGGGGCCAGAGTGGAGGAAGGGAAGGCGGGTTGTATTGTGTTTCAAAAATAGTTGCTTAGATTTGGGTTGGATAAAATCATAGTTTTTTTGGTTGTGAGGAGTTTTAATTGAATTTGAAAAAAAAACAAATGTCATAAGATGCATGACTGTTTGAAATAAAATAGGTGACAGAGGCATTTTCGCATAACCATTAATGTAAAAGAGGCCAGCCTTGGTGGTAAAACAAGCTTGATAATGTTTGTTTGAAATACCCTTGCCTATATTAAATTTAAATTTAGGTTCAGGTTGGATCGAATTTTGAATGAGAAAAAAAGTGGGTTTGGATAAAAGAGGAGTCAAATTGAGTTTGAAATAAAATACATGCTTAAATGGGTAAGGCAAGAAGAATGGGTTTGATTGAGTGATTTGATTGATTATAATAGTCGAATCACTCATTGGCATGGATTCATCTGGCAGCTTGTTATGATTCGCTTTTCTTTACAATATCTTCGCAGTTCATTAGTTTCTTCAAAATTTAACATATATATTGGTATATATTCTGATATTATTTTGTTTATATCAAGGCGATGTTTTATTGCCTTAGCCGTTCCATTGATTAATAGGGAACGAATTGTGCTGTTTACAATCAATTTGTTTAATCCAGCTGATTTATTATGGCATAAGCAGGCCTTGCATTTTGTTCAAGACATGGCAAAGAATCTAGCTGATATATATTCGAAATATTCGACCGTTTAAACTGTCTTTTGAATTGGTTAGTCTTTTATTTTACTTTAATGTAGTCTTGTTAGCTGTGTCAATGTTTGTTTTCTCCATATTGGAGCATGTGTTTTGTATATTGAAAAATATATATATATATATACCCAACATATATTTCGGGATGTGCCAAAAAAAATAGCTTCATTATCTAATCATTCACATTTGACATGGTTCGACACAGGATGGTTTTCGTTCGATTCATCACGAGGTTGAAAAAAAACGGCTTAAAATATTATATCATGTGCATATTGGCTTTAACTAATCGATTTAATTTATTGAAACATATATATAAGTGTAGTCTTATTTACAAATCATAGCTTTAATATGATGTGATCGATATTATACAAAACAAAAATCAGTGTATCTTGAGTTAAGTACAATAAATTTCAAACGAATTCATTGAAAGTTAAAACTGTACATATAAATCGCACATTTGAATGTATACGTGTTCATGTTATTAGTTGATTTTAATCAATCAATTTATTCAAACGTTAGAATATTTTTTTAACCAATTCATTAAATCAAATCCAGTATGTTTTGTATGAATTTTGTGATATTTTATGTGTTGTTTTTCTGTGAGCAGCTTTAAAGGGAATGTTACACATTTGTGCTGGTATCTTTCTTTTACAACAGTTGAATATGAAATGTTTCTTTAAATAAAATACCTCATAACGAAGTTTTCTTTGTTTGATTGCATGCTATTCATGTATGAGATATAGTTCCATTGTTGCCAACTCTCGCCAAATTCGCTGAAAACAAGCGAAACTAAGAAAAACAAGCGAAAAAAAATCAAATTTAATCTTTGAAAAATATCACTTTTTCATTGTCAAAATCACAATTAAGTACAAAAATTTATTTAAAAAAAATATAGTAAAAAATAAAGTTCCGAAAACAAGCAACCCGCGAAAGCCAAAAAAATACCGCGAAAACCCCTGAAAACAAGCGACATTTCGCTTGTTTCCCGCGACATTGGCAACACTGCCCCGTTCGGCTCTATATATATATTTTTTTTGGAACTCTCACCCCTGCTGCACATTTAATATGTACCTGGAAAATAAATATTCTTCAGTTTCTCGCCTTTCAAAGTCGCCCTTGACGAAGGAACTTTGCTGCTGTGAAGAACGGTTAATAAATATATTATATGACATGATGACGTTTAAAGATGACTGAGTTGTGCTAACGAAACGCTTTGATATTGAACTACCCTGAGCAGATACTTTAGTCAAATCATGTCTCATAATTGGAACTCATGACCGGGAAACTACTAATTTAATAGTCGTTATCGAAGGTTCCGTGGACTGCAACAAGACACTTTTGTCTTTATCACTTCGATCTAGTTATTTGTTACGTTATCTGAAGTGTTTTGTATTTGATCCAAAACTAGGCTTCCTCCTTTTATAGATATGTCGCAGCGAAACTTTAATTTTCAGCGAAACTTTAATTTCGCTAGCGAAAGATTAATTTTTCGGATCATGTAAGTTTTTTATGTCGAAATGTTATATATAAGGCTTATAATCACTGCTAATCTTAAACATATGTTTAGAAATATATTATGGGTCATCTAACCAATCTTTCCAAACCTTTTTATGAAGTTCTATTCAATAATGCAATCGAAATAAGCCGATTAATCCCCGAGTTCAGTTCATGACTCAACTCACGGATAATCCTATCTGTGAGTGTGCTTTATGTCACTGATATACATAATTGGATCAAAAGATACATGAAACATATTCATTTTTGGGCCAAATCCTTAATTTTGACTTTTAAAGTATCTTAAATATAATATTTTTTCCAACATCATCAGAAAAATTAATCTTTCGCTAGCGAAACTATAGTTTTGCTTAAATTAAAGTTTCGCTGCCACAGATATACCATTAGATATTGTTGCTCTTTAAAAATAACAAATTGTTTTATTAAGACCAAAGAACGTTCTACATTTATTATTCTATTCTCGGTAAATGTGTCTGTGTCATTTAGCGTGTGAAGACAACCAGAAGTTGAAGGTGAAGTTCAGTTAAAGTAACTAAATTATAAATGAAAGAGCACCTTATTTTGTCCAGAATACATTATGTTTTATCAAATTCTTATCTACGTAGATCTACATGTATGTTTAATGACTAATGGAATAGTATGGGATTTAATTTGACTGAAAATAGAACGAGGACTCAACCATT
>LQRL01082119.1:37449-51980 GCA_001703475.1 Hydroides elegans | reverse complement strand
ATTTGATGCGATGTTATGTGTTGTTCATGTGACAATTCAACCCCGTCTTGCTCGAAACTCTAGATTGTTCAATATTTTACTTTGATCTTATTTTTTTGTATTGTATTAGGGCCTTTGACCTAAAAGAGATGTGCTTTAAATACCTCAATTCAGTTATTTTATGATACATTGTTCGCTATTTGAACACATTCATCTAAACTGTTTATGTGATGCATGAGTAGAATTCATTACAAAATAGGAATTTAATGGTCAGCAGAATTCCGTTCGCATTTATAAGTCGAAGCGCTTGCATGCTACCAAAGAGTAGTGACAACAATAAGAAAACTCCCTTATCTTCAAATATAAATAACATAAAAATATTTAATTTTAAAGATTCATATTAAAAAAATATATATATATGCAACATTATACATAACTTTATCATTGTTTTCTCTATCCTTCGGTTGATGTATAATCTTCAATTGATACAAGTAAACGGGACCTTAATAATTGTGTCATCTATCTGATACTCTAACGCAGGTCCTGCGTACAAGCTCCCGTCTTGCGGCATCCAGGAGAGCACCTAGTCTTAGATATGATCCATTTCCATTCAAAATAAACGTAATGAGACACAAAAAGAATACACCTTGTGATATGTTTTGTTTTTGCATGCACTGGTTGCTACATTGATATTATATACTTAAGGACAAAAAAGATGCACCATTTATTCCTTTTTTGTTACTAAATTAATTTATTTCAGCCTATTATTTATGAAATGTGGCAAGTATATTTAACGGAGTGTCAACAACTATACTGTATATTGATTTGTCAATGCTCTTCACCAAAATGTCAATACTCGATCAAATGTGATATATACTATTCAGGGCCCTGTGGTCATATATGCTTTGTCTATGGCGACCAAAATCGTGTTGCTATATAGTATAAAAAGGGAAAGGTCAAGTCAAGAAGAAAAATTGATGGCGACCTGAGATTAAAGATGTCACAGTTTTCCGAATTTGAAAGGGAACGAGCTATAGGCATGTTTATAGGTGGAGCCTCACACAATGTTGTTGCAAGGCATTTTAACGTCCATCGGACAATAGTCTAACGTCTAGTGAAAATTTTAGAAGAAACCAGATTCACCCGCGATCGTCCATATTCCGATAGGCCGCGAGTAACGAAATCTAATCAGGATCGCGAAATTTGCCCCACACACACTAAAACTAGGTTTTGAAGTGGTGTACAGACACCAGGGACAATTCATGTTCGGCATTATCCGAGGATAAGCGCCAAAACGGATTTAAGACGTTTACGCGAACCTTAGGTTCGGCTACGAAGAGAGTTCGTTGGTCCCGTACGTGATAACCGAAGACAGCGCTTACAGCTCCAATGGGACTAAAACTACACCGGAGTCTCCTGGTCTAATAAAAACTGAAACGATGTCGTGCTTAGCGGCGACTCGCGCCTTCTATTGTACCAACATGACGCATGACAGCGGGTCTACCGAAGACCGGGAGAGCGGCACCATACATAGAAAGATGTCTTTAGGTCGTCTGGACTGTGACTGATCAGCATCGTTACAACGTCGCGATGTAGTTGGAGGAAAGAAAAGGGTTCACCTGTTATCGGAAAACAAACACGACTCCACAACAGTTTCAAATCTATTCGAAAAAGAACATCCCTTCGACGTTACGCCACAAAACGACGTAGTTGGACGAACGAAATACTGTCATCTGTGGTTGGAAAGTATTTGTACGTTCACCAAAATCGACCCGAACTAGAAACGTCTCTTCTACGCAACGGCTACGCCCGAAAGAAACGATGTAAAAACGGCCCTTGCTTTAGTGGTCACTTCTTCATTCGTCAATGACAAATTCAATGACTTCTTACGGATCCAAATATCATGAAAACCAATACTCCTATATACGCGGCTATTTTATAGCAGACAAATATGTAATTTTTATATGAGTAGTAAATTTTGATATGGTATCTACGTCATATTCGTAGAGTTACGCATGGAGATAGGATAGTGTTTGATGATCACAATAACAAGATATCACATTTCTTTATTTACGCATATTTAACTTTTAAAAACCACGTCCGTCCTAAAACATTCTCCAGAAATAAGTAGTTGGGACTAAGCCTGGCATCAATTATTAGAAATAGAATTGATCAATCTCATTAAGAAAGTGTGTCTGTGAGCTTGAACAAAAGTGAGTATAGGTGTCATTCTAAAATGATTTAGACTAGACCCCTCGTTGTTCGAAAATATTGGTAAAGCTATAATCCTTAAATTTAAATACATAGCAAATGTATATAGTAGTGTTAGAGGTCCTCTGTGACACAGGGGATAGAGCAGGGAACTTTCGAACAAGCATACGAGGCGATCGGCAGGCTAAACAATCGGGATCGAATCCACCCACAAGGTTGATTGCAGCTTTTGGGTGGATTCGATCCCGTCGGGTTTTTCTGCAATCGGATTAAATTACACTTTACTTTATTCAAACCAATCTTTATTAAACGCAAATTTGCTGTTATATTGAAGAGCGTGCATATGCTAACCCATACATGGTCTTTTAAAATTTATTTTCATTGTTTAGTATGTAACACAAAGTCAGCGATGGTGCAATAAGTCAATTATATTGAAGAGCGTGCATATGTCAACCATTACATGGTCTTTTAAAATTTATTTTCATTGTTTAGTATGTAACACAAAGTCAGCGATGTTGCAATAAGTCAATTATTTGATGAGGCAATATAATATAAGAAAAAGGTAAGATTATTCAACAAAATGAAATTAACCAAATAATATACCATACATATATCAACACTTTCTAGCTTTTATGAAACAAATTATCAAAAAAAAAAACAGTATTGTGTAGCAGTACCAGCGCTATTATTGCGATGAGACAATCGTGAGAGGATGAGGAAATATAATTCGAAGAAAAAGTAAGACTAATAAAAAAATACGAAATAATATAATCTACCCTACATATATATCAAAACCATTTTATTTTGATAAGAAAAAAAACACATAAAACAATAACATGTAGCATTGCCAGTGCCATAATTGCAATGAGACAATCCTGTGAGAGAGGAAGAGGGAAATAAGAGAAAAATGCATCGCTGTGTCCACAGAACCCAATCTTATTTAATGGGCCCTGATTCTCATATGCACGATCAGAGTACAGTTGCGGGAATACAGTATGTAATGAAGAGACAACCGGGTTGCACAGATTCAGAGATATCCTTTTTGGATGTTGCTACATGTTATGTGATTTAGCATTGGTTGAACTTTATCTTACAGATCCTAGTTTGATATAATATGTGGTGAACAATTTTGAAATATCATTATATACATTCGATTTCTAAGTGAATAGACGTGTTGGAAAATTCAAGAAGTATATCTATTACGATATATGATGAATATTTAGTGCAAGTTTAGAAAAAAACTCATCTGTAAAACGTAATGGTTATTATTGCTCTGAAAAACCATAATTGTCAAATTGACGAAGCAATGAAAAGGATACGATGTGCTCACCGAGATATACATGCAGAAAACGAATTGTAAGGTCTGTATATCATTTTACTATATATGATTTATCAAACGTGACAAACGTGACTATCAAAGTAGTATTTCTGTAAAAAAATATATACATACTATGTCTGGGAACTTATGATTGTATGTATGTACGAATTATAAATTGATTTCGTTATCAAGTCAAACTATTTAAAAACGATTTGGAGTAATATCTACAGGTAAACGCTTCGAATGCCTTTTTTCCAAAACTATTTTTCCAATTCGCAAAGACCCTTGTGCATATATGAATTCATATATACATCTAAATCATTTAACACCCCTCAGAGCGTTGTTTGTTTTGAACACGTTAGATGTTAAATGAACAAACATTGCCCATGAAATGTTTAGCAAATACATTATTGGCATTTTTCGATATATTCATATAGTTTGCCACTTTATTAATTGTTAGGGCTGGCCGCATGGGCAAAGTTTGCAAGTTTCTTTTATATCCAAGCAAGCCCTGGTTTTCAATGCATTTTTGGCGTGAAACACGCATTGCGTGTTTTAAAATCTTGGCGTTTTTTTAGTTCTCTTAGGACTGCATTGAAAACATGTTTGTTTGAGAAAGGAAACCTGGAAAGCTTTTTATATGGCCAGACTCTAAGTGTATTGTCCAAGTGGATCTGGGAAGCTGGAGAAGTGATTGTTCTTATCATTATTTAGAGAGTTTAGCCTCCATCTAATTGGCTTCTGAAATATGGTTTGATAACAGCAATGCTCTGTTTCCGTTCGATGTAATACTTTTAGGTTCGGTGGGGATAACTAGAAAAAAAATACAAATGCATACTAGGTGAAATGAGATATTAAATAATAAATACATAGAAGAAATTACGCTCCGTCATGCATTTATAAAAGTCTCCTTATTATCAGAGCTGGTTAGAAAACATCTTACCCTTAGATATGCAAATAAAAATATGAATTTTTAATTTATTTGTTTTTGATGTATTATAGGAGGCTCAGCATCACAAATCATCAAAATAAAGAAACATAATCCTGTTTAATGAAAGCAAAGTAAAAACAGGTCCAACTGCAAATGTGTATACTATAAATTCGCGATGAAATTACCATATTGCTGATAGTAATAAACTACAAATACATTACTCATACTATTCGCTTCATGCACAGTATTTTTTATGCAAATGGTGGTTTCATTAGGGTTTTACAGTTATTATGCACCCGCCATATTAAAAGGCGCTTAAACGAGCGATTAGGCACAGAGTCGACTCATTAAAGACGAGGTTACATAAACCGAGCGAATTATGTCGCGATTTCTGATGCGGTTCTACTGTAACGCTTCTGAGCTTGGCCATACAAGAGACATTGACATCCGAAAGACTATGTTTTCAATTCATTCCTTATTGGAAACTCCAAAAAAAAATGCGTTGCTTTTTACAATACATTGTTAACTGAATTGTTAGGGGAAAATTAGAAGAAATTAATCATCCAATGTGGACATGCCCCTATCTATGATGCGATTTGGTTATGTAAAAACATAGTGAGAATCACACCAAATGATGGAAATCGAGCAAATAATCAATGTTACCATACACTAAAAAGTGAATTTCCTTTCTGTTGTTTTATTGTGCATGTGAAGCCCCATGAGCATATGCCATTCTGCGTGGTCTCAAAGCCAGTTGTGATTAAGTTGTGGTTCCTTCACAAGTAGATGGCTGCACAAAACGTCACGCAAATCAGAAGGCTCAGCAGTTACCACATCAATAAGTAGCGACGTCACGTCATTTCAAAGACCATGTTTTTTACAGTTGACCGTATAGAAAATATGTGTCATAGAAAATTGACAAAATGTCGGGAATATTAGGGGGCTCAGCAGTTACCAAATCAATAATTAGCGACGTCACATCTTTTCAAAGACCAAGTTTTTACAGTTGACCATACAGAATGTGTCATAGAAAATTCACAAAACGTCGGGAATATTAGGGGGCTCAGCAGTTACTTCATCTTTAATTAGCGACGTCACATCTTTTCAAAGACCATTTTTTACAGTTGACCATATAGAATGTGTCACAGAAAATTCACAAAAAAATGTCGGGAATATTAGGGGGCTCAGCAGTTACTTCATCAATGAAGGGCGACGTCATATTTTGTATTACTGCAACCGCGTTTTTTACAGTTGAGCATACATCTAGAATGTGTCATATGATATGCACAAGGAAAATGTCATAATTTATCGGACGTCCAGAGAATTCCTATATCCAACGTTGACGTCATATTTATCTGTTTGCCATTTATTATACAAAGTTGATTATTTATCTAGAATTTGTCATAGGATATGTACAAGGCAAATCGTCATATAATGGTCATGTGTGACGTCGTATATTGATATTTACAATGGTGATCAAACGATCATATTTACTTTTGAGCAGTCATTTTTCGATGCGGATTTCGGATGAAATGTGATCGTATATCGTGATGAAGTACGAATCAAGGACGGTTTCGGATATAGCCACAGCCTTATTACTAGGATTTTCATTTTCATAGCAGTTTAGTGTTTAAAAAAAAACCCTGCAAATTCTCCAAGAAAAAATTAAAATGTGATAAGTGCGTGGCATGACGCAGAGCGAATAAGTGCGAAAGAGAGTCATATTCTAATATGATTTTCTTTATAGGACTATTCAACATGGGCTATATAAAGCATTTAAAGGAACATACATGTAAATAGTTGTCGCCCCCCGTCGCTCTCAGTATAGCAAGACCCTTAAAATGTTTCCGTAAAGAAGCCTCAATGTGACCATGTCGTTATTACAATTATGTAATTTAAAATAACGTCAGACACACTTTAAATGTACATCCGATCTGTTTCCAATAATTGTTCGTGGCACTATAGACGTGGACCCGCAAAGATTGTCCTAATTTCACCATTTTTTTGGTTTTGATTCACAACTTTCTTATTTATTAACGAACATTAACTATACTTTTACACAATCTAGATTGATCTTTCAACTATGGATTTAATTACATTTTAAGCTGAAATTCTTATTTGAAATGCTCGATATTCGATTTTCAAAAATCGTACTCTTCGTACAGAGCGCCCGAAATTCTTGTCCTATTTTTTTTGAAAAAGTTGTTTTATAACAAATATATGATATAAGGAGCAGTGAATAAATATGTAAATGGTTCATTTTCGTGTTTAAATTTGATTTGCAAAAGAAAATATGAATATAGAAGGAACAATTATATGAAATACATGTATGTTTATTTTTTTCATCGATGAACAAATTACTTATATTTATACAAAGTATCATGTACTTTATCTGTTTGATAAGCGTTCCTATAAAGTATAACAATAAAACGCGTCGTATAGCGCAAATTACTCTGCTAACTAATGGCAATATACCACGGTTGATTTGAACACGGATAATTTGAATTTCGGTATAATTTGAACTGTTTTCTCGGTCCTGATTTTGTATTTTTCACTATGTTATACCAACTGTTATTCGGATAATTTGAAGTTCGTACAATTTGAACTAAATTTTCCGATCCCGAGCACTTCAAATTATCCGTGGTGTACTATGTTTTGTTTAATGTGGTTATATATTGCCATGCCCTGCATTATTTTTAGCTCTAACCTTAACCGGTTGGGACAATTTTTTTTCGGTTAGGTCATTCTTTTTACATACAACCCAACCTAGTTGACAACTGGAATTATTTTTATTTGTCTTCAGGTAACCTCGTTTTGAAAACAAAACAATAACAAAAGACACGTGGAATATAAAATTAAAATTATTGGTTTATTGATTACGTTAATAATTTGTCAAAATCGATGCTGTTTTGAAAAACATGCATTTATTTTTATATTATTGGTGTGTTATTGTAAACTGCATTGCCAATAGCGCAGACACATTGCTACAAATGAAAAACAAAAATTAAAATTAATGTCCGCCATGTTTGTTTACAACTGAAAACAGTTAATGCGTTCTTTTTACAACGAAGGTTAACGCAACCTTAACCGGTTAGGGTTGCTGTAAAAAGAATGCAGCGTTAAACGCCGTCTCTAAGCGACCAGTACTTACATGAAACGCGCATAAGTATTGATCATTATGTGACACTTAATTACCATATAAGGCGCTTTTAGGCATTCTTTTACGGGGTCTCAATATTGTGAATGTTAAAGCGATGTACTCATTGTGATTTTAGCTATACGTCAAATATTCTATGTGTATGATATTTGTTGAAAAAGAGATGATTATTTATGTTTCATATTTTAATTTGCATGTATTTTTTAAAAAAATGCGTCTTTTTGGTCAGGGCCTTTTGTTAATGCGTTAAAAGCAAACAAATATCAATTTTTATTACATGGTTGGCCTAATATACGGGGCAACATCACCCGGTCAATATCACTTTTGATATTGCCCGGTAATGGCGACCCTGAATATTTCCAATTTTCAAAAAAAAATTTCATGTAATAAAAGGAACAAAATCCTCAGGATGAATATCAACACGGTTATTGACCCTCGGGAAAGGGAATAGTAATGCCCGCGCCCTTCGGGCTTGGGCGTTGCTTTCCCTTCCCTCGGGTCAATAATCATGTTGATATGGATCCTTCGGGTATTATTCCTATTATACTGACCAGTACTGTTCAAATTGAGTCAATATGGGTTGAACATTTATCAAATACACCAATTAGGAAAAGAATTTCGAAGTCGAATATTGAGCAATTTAAAGTAGCATTTCAGTTTTACACATAATGAAATACATAGCTAAAAGACCCATGTAGATTGTGTAAAAGTATAGTTAATATTCATTAATAAATGAGCAAATTGTGAATCAAAACCAAAAATTATTTCATGAAATTAGGACAATCTTTGCGGGTCCACTTCTACCTCTATTTTATTGAGATCATTTCGCATGTTTATTGCAAATCAAATTTCAATATTTGTTTGATCAATGTGGTCATTCACTTTATGACCTCTTTCTGAAACGCACCATAAACCAGTTCCACGTACAATATCAATGTCAAACTTCGCTTTCTAGATAGTAGTTAGTTTCTTGATTGTTCCGGAAACTTGTCACATCAAAACATCTAGAGTATAGAAAAGAGGAAAGTACAGTTAGGTTAAGGATGAAATCAGATATCAGACATTATATGGACTTCGTTTTTATATGGACTACTTTTTACGTAGTTGCCGGTCGTTACGACGCGGATGTATTTAGCGATTAATAATAAATCGCCATAACCTATATAATAATGTGCTAAAACAGAGGAGATTATAGTGTGTACATAATAGGTATTAGGGGGTCCTTTGTAATATTTACACTGCTTAATTACAGGATGCCAATTCTGAGCATGAGCGGAAATAGAAAATCAATGAGGTAATATCCCGATTCTTTACTCGTAAGATAATGCATCTGTTTTATCACAACAAAGACGTTTTGAAAGGCTCATAGTCACCCCTGGCAATCAGATTTCATTCTACTACATAAATCGCGACCTACTACGGTTGGTAACCACTCTATAACATATTGATCACCAACCTACGGTATAAATTTGTTGATGTTTTTAAATCAGATACTTTTTTCATGACTTCTCATTTCGTTTTGATTTCGAAATATATACCATTCGGTGATCAGCACATTCATTAACTTATATAAACCAACTCACACATTATGCTATGTCTCGCATGAAAGATTATAAAGAAAAACCAGAGGAATTTTATATTTATATATACAAGAATCTATTTGTTTTTTGCTTTAAATTACAAATTTACTCCTTACCGCCACACCTCTGTATAAAATCGATGATAATATGACAACTACTTTGTCTCTACACGTTTTTTTGCATATATTTTCATGGAGATTATGGAAATGTTAATTATAAATCAGCACTTTTCCTTGATTTCGATCTACAACAGTGGGAAATTTGGGCCTATTACATTTTTTAACGTGACATGATCTTCTTTAAATTTTGTATGAAATGTCTTTTAAACACTACCTGCCTAATAAAACTGAAATAAATATATCCCTGATAATAGCTTAGGCTAAGCTCTATCAATAAGAAATATATCCGACCTAAAAGCATCATAAATACATGTATTACAAATAAGCTATCCACCTTTTCAACAAATACAACAACATGTATTCATCCGTTTTTAGAATAGAGAAATTCTTGTCATTGTGAAATCCTGACTTGTATTATAGTTCTTGATTGATTAGTGACAGATCATAAATAAGACTTAAGAAAGAAACATGCATGTAAAGAGGAAATGATAGTGAGTGGGACTATGCATCAGTATTTACCTGTGGACGGCTACGGATGCCTTTCATCTTTTATGGTCATTTATTGTAGACCAGCTTACTTGTTTCTTAACAAACAAATACGAATACAAACTTATCGTACTGCCAGGAAAGAGGGAGATCACTTTCCCCAGGGATGGGGGTAATTGTATTACCTTTAGATCAGAAAACATATTGGTTTTACAGTGGTCGTATTTTTCCATACAAAGAAAGCAAACAGGGGATTTATGTGTTTTAGTTGAATCCAGGTCAAAAAGTCTCCGGCCAAAAAGTTTGCAGCCATAAAGTCTCCAAAAGTGACACCATGTGCCACAAAGTCTCCAGCCAAAAAGTTTCCGGCCATTAAGTTTCTCATCATAAATTACCTTAAATATGTGTCATGGGAAAATAATTGCTTGCAATTACAAATATATAATTCTAAGGTAAGACGCTAGAATGAAATTCTTGAACTGTGTTTTTTTTTTAAATCGTTATATCTGGAAACTTAATGGCCGGAAACATTATGGCTGGAGACTTTTGGCACATGCTGTCACTTTTAGAGACTTTATGGCCGGAAACTTTTTGGCCGGAGACTTTTTGGGTGGATACCGTTGTAGTTATATATTTGAATTGACCTTTCGTTATAAGGATATTTTTTTGTAAATGCCGGTTCGAAATAAATACTCATATACGTATTCACATTAGACACCACCAAATCGTTCATTATGTTGTAGGTTGGACGCCCCATCATATATTCCTGCATTTAACGTTTGTGCATCTGTATAAGTTATAACCAAGACCTAAAAGTTCATTCAAAGTTTTAAATATGCTATTAAGTTTATATATTCGAAACTGACAACTAATTTTTCTGCATTAAACTTTCTTTGTGTTTTAGGAAGATTTATCAAGTCCAAATCGGGAAAGCAGTATACAATTCTTGTGGTTTTTCTTTATAATCTTTCATGCGAGACATAACATAATGTGTGAGTTGGTTTATATAAGTTAATAAATGTGCTGATCACCGAATGGTATATATTTCGAAATTAAAACGAAATAGGAAGTCATGAAAAAAGGATCTGATTTAAAAACATCAACAAATTTATACCGTAGGTTGGTGATCAATATGTTATAGAATGGTCACCAACCGTAGTAGGTCGCGATTTATGTAGTAGAATGAAATCTGATTGCCAGGGGTGATAGTGTGAGATTTTCCGGATTGTGGTTGAACGTTCCGTTGAATTTGAAGTGCAGTAACGTCGCGTCTCTGCGCAAATTAATAAAATTGATAGATATTTAAGAATAGGTTTGCTCCGTATGATTCTTGTTGTTATGGTGATTTTTCCCCAGCTTCTGTCCAAGGGCTTTATAAAATTAAGAGAATGGTAAAAGTGGTTATTTTAACAATATCTCCTATTCATATGTTTCTAAGTCTCACGATTTTATTGATTTTGAGACTATATGAGTCCATAGGATTGCATAGTAGCACGACCATTTTTTTGCGGCACCGTTGATAAATGAATATATTGTGGGTATTAATACGAAGAACCGTCAAAACAAATTTTCTTTTAACAATAAATTACCGTCACTCTGGCCTACATGTCTATTAAAAACGCTGTATCTGCAATAAAATAAGATAAACACGCATTTATATTAAACGAATCATGATTGCACAGATCTAATTCATTTGTTAAACGCGTTTTCCCTGCAATTACACAATATGTACAGCTGGTTTGTGAGAGTGGGTTTCACAAGTTACTCAGTGGACAAAACGTGAATAAATCATGCGTGGTAACATGCCGATGCTTAGGTCATTGCGTTACATTATTACAGCGGAGATTGAACTCTGTTTTGGGGTTGAGCCGTTGACAGTGGGCAAAGTGACGTAAAATGTCTGCCCACATTTTTGTGACGGGATATAGGTTCTTAAAAAAGAGGAATTGATGACTAAATGTGGTTTCATACGTTTTCTGGAGCATGTTCTTGATTGACAAAAAAGGATGGTTATAAAAAAGGGAAAATGAAGGAATATTACATTTTTTATAGCGGTGTGCATAGGGCCAACAGAGCAATCAATAGAAGATTTTTATTTTGTATCTTGTAAATCTATTTCCATTTACATATATGTCATAATACTATCTTTAATATCACATAAAGTAGCCGTTTTGTTGACTTCAATGGGTTTATAATAATGCGAATTAATAACAAAAACTACTATGTTGCATATAACAAGTATAATTGCTTAACTACTTATTGTGCATGTAAAGTGTTTGAGCTCTCGATTAAAAGGAAATCAATGGAGCGTATCATTCCCGATGCTCACCATTATTACAACGGTGTTTTAAAATAGTCAACAAAATGTACTTAGTCTTGAAGTTGACCTTGGATCATTGTTTATATATTGGACAAATCAAATGCGTTTCGAATGATGTGTTTTTCTGTGAATTAGAAAACAATCTATTTTCCAGCGCCTGGTACACATATACACCGATTCAACCATCACAAAAAAGCATTATTTTGTGTTTAGCTACTCTTTTTTAATCAAACAAGCTTAACATGCAGAAATACAAATAATGATTCAATATGCATGTACTATTCACAAAAGAAATGTATAGACTATGGTATCCGGTCAAAAAGTCCCCGGACATAAAGTCCCCGGACATAAAGTCACGATTTTGGCAACATAGGACATAAAGTCCCCAGACAAAATGTCTAATAAAATGTTAATTTCCCAATATCTTTTTATATAACGATTAACTATCATTTAAGACTATATAACTTTAAACATGCATTAAATAAAAATAAAAATAAATGATTCTAAATTATATTTTTGCCCGGGGTCTTAATGTCCTATGTTGCCCAAATTATGGACTTTATGTCCGGGGACTTTATGTCCGGGGACTTTTTGACCTGGATTCATAGACTATATATGAAATAAACTTCGAGGTCGATCCTTTATTTAAATCTTGAGCAGTTCTGAAGGCCAATTATGTTAGAAAATGGTGTGCCCGCAAGTTTCTATTTGACTTTGCCGGACTCATATAAACGATAGTGCATCATGAATACAAAGTGATTGTAAACTAAAACCGTTTCGTTTCCGTGTTGCTATGGCTGAAATAGAAGTTGGGTGCTTCCTATTAAGAGTCGTCGCAATGAACTCAAACTTGACAACCTTAGCATTTGTGATTTTTTTTGTCTCACTGTCAGCAATGTCAAGCACTTATAGCGAGCCAACAAAAATCAGGAGTCCTATATCATTGATGGGGATGGGTTGGAGGGGAAGGGGGTCAGAAGGGATGGTTAGAGAGTACTTCTATCTTATATAATGCGAATAAATATATAGCGGACAAAATCGAGTGAACAAATATAATTGATTGAGCACATATCACGAATATGCAGTCCCGGATACAAAGTTTTAAAAAATATATAACAACTTGCGGCTAGTTTAAGAGGATCATATTGAAGGTCCCCGTATCATTGAACTTAATTTTAAATCCCTTAATGTGATATTTAGATATATATTAAATTGCAGCATTAATAGCACAACCAAATTTTAAAAAAAGATGCCCTGCCAGTATCTTACCTTTTTGTTCATTCAGATAAGATATCCCACCCCCAGTTCGCACGATTTCATGTTTGGACACTAAGCCTCATACTCTCAATCGCATACTGACGAGTGACGTAAAAAAGGTTAACGTTGCATTGACATTTATGTATTATTTAAGTAAAAAATATTGTCTATGATTATAAAGAAAATGAATTGGTAATTCAGTGGCTTAACTGCCTTTGGTGACGTCATCTCTATAGTGGGTAAAACAAGGAACATATATAGGCAATATTTGACTCAGATTGAATTGACCTCGGGGTGCCGTTTATATGCAATCTGTTATCCAAACTTTACTTTCCTAGAAACATGAAATCTCCATTTTCTGCGAGCACCCCATAGATAACTGCAAAACTGGAGATTCAGATGTATCATAACATGTCAATATGCAATATAGAGTGACAAAAACGATATGTTTATTGTAATGCATTACAACGGGGTCCTTCATTCTGAGGGACATTTATTCCAAGGAATTGATGACATAAAAGATGTATTATATGAATTGAAGGGTTGACTATACGAGAAAAGTGTTTTGCTTTGCAAAGTCAGCGCAATTTTCTTTGCTTAATCACTAATAGCGTTTAAGGTTTTTCTGAATCGGTGTAAAAAAGTTCGAATTACAAAGCCTGAATAACTAAAAAAGAAATAGGAATGAACATATGTGGCCTGACCAAAATAATTACTTGTTAAATCACCGGTAATGTCGACTTGTAACGCAACAAGGAGATAGCTTGGTTAATATAGTTGAAAGGAATGGTGTTTACGATGCGACTGTTTATAGTTTCCTAAGTTATTTTATTATATCATGATACCCTCATTTAAGTTTTTTTCGTATAAAAATAGAAACAAATTAGTCATTGCATCTACAAATAATCAACATCAATAATGAAATATAGAACATTGCAGTATCATAAAAACGCTACATCACTTGATATGTATTTTAACAAATTGCAATGATTATGCTAGAATGTCTCGTTTTGTAATAATAAATTGTAAAATTCCTGTATTTGAGTTGATACTTTATATACAGGCAAATCTCATTTGTGCTTCATGGCAGCAACTGTAACAGCATCACCAATTTACGGCCAATAAATTAATTGGACAAACGTCGTTGCATTATTTATCTTTATTTATGAATAT
>LQRL01082119.1:8202-20913 GCA_001703475.1 Hydroides elegans | reverse complement strand
GGGGGGGGGGGGGGGGGCGCAAATGTATTTTTTGGTCTTGCATATAAGAACGAACAGGGGGGCGTGCGCCGGGTGCGCCCCCTCTGAATCCGCGCCTGCTGTGACGTCAATGTCCTCAAGCATATTGATACTCACAATATACTACCTGTTTTAGTAAATATGGGACAGGCGATAGATTGTTTAGTCATAAAAAATAAAAATTGAATTTTTAGTTTTGAAGGAAGTCAGGGTGTCGATAATGCGGAAATACCCAAACAAAATTATAGATTGATAAGGCCTTCACAAACACCAACATAATCCGTAGACTACAATCTCTGTCTTGTACGAGTAGACATAACTCGATTAAATAGATAAAGGCTAATCGATATCTCATTAACGCTTTTTCAATGAGCTTCCGTCCCAATTACTGAAAAGTGCTGTAGGCAATGACACAGTTTTGAATGTTTTTTTTTTGTAAATCTACCAACACTCATTATACCTATTATACTTAACACTGGAAATTCTGAACAGAGCAGCTTCACAGGTAAGGGTAATCAATGCTCAACGAATCAAGCAGAATATTCTACAGCAAGAGTCGAAGGGGAAAGGTTTAAATTCCAATTTTGAAATCGGCTTTATATATCGTGATATATATCTTTTTATAGTTCATAAACTATTTTAAGTCTATGTAACCCTTTTCAAATTAAACATATTTCCATGGTAAATTTTAATTGAAGGGTTCCGTAAGTGATGTAATAATTGTTTTTTAGATGTTTTAAGAAGATCCTCTCCGAACGAAACATAAAATTGCTATATTATATAGGAATTTATCATCAGTTTACAATTTATATAGGTTGTTTTGTAGAATCTATGACCCTGAGCACAAATGATGCGACATATTCTAAGTGCAAAAAAAAATACTTTACTCAGTTATAACCTTTATGTACGGATCCCGTCAATTATAAATATGCAAACCAAGCACCATCTGTGTCAGTCAATGCACCCTCCGAAATAGAGTCGATGTTCCAAAAATAACGAAAAACAGTTTGTTTACCATATTTCGCAAATAGATACTAATCAACCCCGCTAATAAAGTGTGATTCTGAAATTGGACATCTTTCTTCATATCACGTAGTTAGTTACGTGATTGGTGGTAGGGGGGAGTGTGCAATACATGTAAATGACGTAGTGGTTTGTTTTCAAATTAAAAATACGAATATAGCACTTTCCTAACCATGGTTGATTTATACAAGTACTTATACATTGCAAGACAATGGGAATAGTTTGTTTAAAAACGAAGAATAAGTTGCCATACTATTCAGCGTGGACTCGCAACACTTCTTGTGAACGCACACCGATGATATTCGCCATAAATTGTCGTGAGTGGAGCGTTTACCACCTATTATAAATGGCATTAGAGAGATCGATTAGACAACAGATTGTCCGAATCCCTAACGGTCTATATTAATAATACTTACATTTTGCATTTGATAACGGAAACAATGCCAAATCTAGCCACCAAGCCTCCTACCCCTACTAACATCGTACCTCTTCTAACACCATAACCCCTAACCCGCTCCTGATATAAACATAACTATTTAAGAAAGTCTGTGAATGACGTAGCATTTGGACCCATTCATAATTGGCGGAATTAAGTAAACGTCTCGTAATTTGCTATAAATATTTCAACAAGGCTAGTTATCAAGTCGAAAACATGTATCAAAACACGCGCCGCGATTCTTTGCTATTTATATGAAGAGCTGTTTCTATTTTCCGCTGTTTGTGAGTGGATGGACATTAATAAAAGAGTAGATTTAGTTAATTATGGCCGATTTAGGATGGTGATAAATAAGGCGGGATAAATATGGTGTGTTCAGTTGTAGAGCGCTGTGTTAAAATGTTGTTTTGGTATAAATAATTTGTTTCGTTTTGCGGAAGTCAGTAGAAAGCGCACTCAAATCCAGAATATTCACTAGTTGATAGTGAAAAAATTGATATCGATTTTTTCAAATATATGATAACAAAATGTGAAAAAGAATAATAGTGAGACCATGTGGTCAAATAATATATAATTGAATTTAATGAAATAAGCCACATATAGACGATGAACATTCCATCTTTTCTTTCAAACAAGTTTTTTTTTAATTAGGTGCCGACTTTTCACAAGGAATTTCGAAATCATCAAAAAATTGAGTAGAAAAGTATAGAACGAAGTATGAGGAATATACAATTGAATAGTCATACAGCTGAATCGTGAAAATCCAAACAAAATTCTACATATTGGGCAATATCCTTTCCTGCAATAAATATCCCAATCACACGAGCACATCTACAGCCAACTATAAATGCGGCTATGAATTTATGAGTATAGGCCAAATTCGGAGGAGGTGTAAGGGCGTAACTAGATAGAGTGAGTTAAAGCAGAATATAGGGACCCGAGGAGACCATTTAAGGGGCACTATATTGCCGCAATTATACGCGAAGCGTAGGAATTTATGACACGCACATATATGGGTTGGGAACAGCTTTTCCCCTTGAACCCCGGCGTCTCGAAATAAGGACTGGTTATTTTGAAATTTGTTTGTACAGAAATAGAAGAATAAATCATCTGTGGCAGGATTGACCAGTTAAATACGAAGAACACCTCACGAGCTGTTCCTTAAACACCTTTTTGATATTTGTTTAAATATTCGTAATAAAAATTGAGAATCATTACTTCGAAATTAATTTAACTTGTATTTAATTGTCTAATAAACTGCTATTGGCCATATATGAAAAGAAAATAAGACAATATTTTACATTCCGATTTTCGCAAAATGTGTTTTTTTGCTGTTCCAAGGTGGATAAAAGAAGGAAAACCGCTCAGCTAGCTTAGAAAAAGTGAGCACCTTTTTGCAAACTTCCAATGCTCAAAAATATTATTTTGTAGCTGTCCGTATTTAAACAAGTTATTTTAAGGCGAATTTATCATCTTTTGAAAAATCGGTCGTTGGGTTCCATTCATATACGGCTTGAGCACAGAATTGCACTAATGAATACTTTATAACAGCAAGCATATGCTGGTTTAATTATATAAAAAAATACAAACCATAATGAGTAAGAGAAACATCTACGCATGGATCGTTATAGAAAAGGCACGAACGCTTGAGTAGTAAATTCCGTATTTGATTGGAGGTGATCTGTTCTCTTCGTGTTGTTTACATGAACATGCAGATGTAAACCTGACGGAAATGCATCTGGACAGTTCATCTATCTAGATTAGCATACTGGCCGTTAAGCGCTAATCCATTGATTTGATTGGTTGGATCGTTCATGCTTTTGGCTGAAATCGGCGCGGTGGATTACTCATGCAAAGACATGGCTTATGCACGTAAATATTGAAGAAATGAAATGCCTACTATGTCAATGGATCTTTATTTGAAAATATAAATAAGCAGTGCTCAATATTCTCATACATTTAGATAATTCAAATAGGATTATATCATGGATACAAAATTTCTGCTTGTAACGCAACTTTGAATTTAACTATTCTTTATCATTTTACATTGAGCTTTAATTAAACGGTTATGGAACAGAATAGCAGATGATAAGGTGACTTTTTATATGACATGACCTCAATAGAACGTTGTTTAACTTTGAAAATTATTTCAACCAGAAATGAAACACGAGTAGAAGTTAAAAGCCAATGGTTATTCAATCTAAAGTTATCTTTTTGAAAGAAGCAATGAAACCTTTCATTGAAAAAAAATACGAAAGGATATCGAAAGCTCTTTACGACGTATGTGTAATATCTTTCCTACTTGTTCATTCCCATAACTCTCTCCGTTAAAGCTCTCGTTATACATGCAGTCACTCGAAGCATGCCTGCTGTCACATACAATGTGAGGATTTATTTGCTCCATACCCCAACGCATAGGGTTTGAGGTTTGGGCAAAGGAGGATGAGATTATCTTTTATACAAAAAGGTCCGCCGATAGATCTGTGTCGGCTTGTCCAAGGCACAGACACTTGTTCTCTGTAGAACTCTCCAAGGGGCTCGACATATATGGATATGAGCTCGGCATACCAACGCATTCGTTTGCCCAACAAGGGGATAATCACATGGACAAAAGGAAAACGGACAATTCGGTGTCCGTTCAGTTGTGTCCACTCGCACATGCTCAGTTTTTATGATTTCCTCGGCTACGGTAAAATATTTCAACGTTTAAAAAGGATTCGACGTCATGATAACGTTACAATATAAGCATCCATCACCGTTTTACCTTCTTCATTTGGTACAGGGCCTTGAGAAAGACATGACAAGCTTATGTATGCAATGTGACCAACTTTTGCTCGATCATTTTAAGTATTGAGATGATCGATAATAAATTATTTTTTCGTTTCCTTTTTCTAACGTACTAACGTTTTTTACTAACGTTCGTCAAAACACTTCGTTGCTATGACGTCAAATAACAACCTACCGTCAGATGGGGCCAGCTCCCTGCTCCCTGTCCCCTCTCCTTGAAAGGGAACCTTTTGTCTCTTGGAGATGAGTGCTTTTCTGCTGTGGCAGCAATGCCAATCCCAAGCTCCTTGCTATTCTATTCACACAATCTCCTTCTCTTTAGATCAACTGTCCCAAAAAGCATTAAATCATTAGCGCGATTAATTGAATTAAGCCGCCAAAGGGCCTGTTCACACTAGAAGCGACACGCGACAATATACTTATATGTTCTTTATAAAACTAACGACAGAGAATCGCCCGTTTCATAAAGAACAAATAAGTATATTTTCGCGTGTCGCTTCTAGTGTGAACAGGCCCAAAGGGATATTTTGTTGTCGTCGACAACGACGTTTTTTTTTTAAAAATAAAGCTACTTGTGGTGAGGTGTTATTGAATTGTCTGTTACCATTAGTGAAGCAGGATGTAAAATAAGCATAGGATACTCTGACATTTAAGGTTTTTATTGCTTTTTATTTGGGTTATTTTTGGTGTTGACCTATAAACTGTGACAACCTGGACTTTGGGTCAAAATACTGTCGGGATTTTTGATAGCCTTCGTGATGAAAAATTGTTACTTTTTGTCATCAGAATAATTTTAGTAAACATGATTTAATAGGATTACTTTAGCTAATTTATTTGCTAGAATTGCCGCAAAAGTTACATTTAAAACTATTGAAATAAAACGAAACATGTATGTTTTGTATAGAAAAAATTAAACGCGGTTTATAAAACGTTTCATAAAAATGGTTGCGATAGACAATGAAATAATAAAAATATATATTTAAATTAGAGGATTAATGATTTATTCCAGGCTTTGCTTTAAAGCAATTAAGGTGTACGATTTAGGTTCAAGAATATCATTATATCAGATATATACAACATCAAATAAAAACCAAGCAGCTGTTGAAAAAAAATACCTTGAGTATAACCTTTGTTAATTTGTGTATATCCTTGGCTTAAAACCCTTTTAAGCGAAAGCAAAGTAAAATATTATTAATTTAATCATGCCATATATATTAAATGAAATGATTTCACATAAAGCATATATAAAATGACAACCAGTGGTTATCCCCAACCTAGTTACCAACCCTCTCGGGATTTATATAACACATCCTACCTGTCAACATATAAACATGTAAGTGCCCTAAATAGACAGATATCATAAGCAATAATTCATCATTTCACCTTTTTATCCTACACTGCTCTTTTGTCCTTTAAACAGGTAAAATAATTGAACCAGTTTTTACTCTACATTAGTTCTTTTGTTGTCTTTTAAACAGGCAAAGAGCAACCACCTTATTGTGACGTCATAGACACGGCATGGTAACGACGTCATCAATTCTAATCGAGATCATGACGACAGAACTCATCCCATTAGTTACCAAAACCAATGAGCCCCGACCGCTCACAAATCATGACGAAGTACACTATAATACTCCCTATAATTACCCCTCCAGCTCTACAGCTATTGGAAACGATGAACCTGCAACCACGGGACATAAATATAGCGCCTCAGTAATACATACATCAACTCCACAATCGCATCACCCTGAAATGGTGTCGTCACCAGTAGTGGGATTTGAAGAGGTGGTGACGGAAAGTGGCCCAGCACCTTCAAGTGTCCACTACTCAGCACTCGAGGGAGGATATACCACTGTTGAAAGGGGACCAGCGGTGGATTTGGATACAGTTGCTAATTGTAGCACAAAGGGCTTAATCGAGCGGTGCCTAGATGAGGGCTACACTATTGGACAGTTGGACAACTCTGTAATATATGAAGCAGCTGAAACAGGTAGGTGTGAAGAGGTGGTTAAAAGCGTGTTTTGTGGTGGTGGAAATGAGGATTTCAATTTCAACAATATGAATTGCACGGATTTGGATATAGCCGCAATATCGGATAAAATGCATTTAATGGATACTTTTGTACCGTCTCAATCGGTGACTGAATTAAGCATGCTGCAGCTATTATGTGGAAACAATACGGACTACTTCAATACCACCAACTCTAGTCGCGTTGCCATTAGTAACGCGACCGTTTTTCAAAGACCGGATATAGAAATCACAGTACTGGATATCTTCATGTCAATTCTACTCATAAGCCTCATCATTTGTGTCATTATCGGCAATCTGCTCGTCATCTCCTCGGTCCTCTTATTCAGAGACATGCGCACTTTAACCAACGCATTAATTGTATCCCTAGCAAGTGCTGATCTCATGGTGGCCATAGTGGTTCTCCCCATAAGCCTCTACTTCGAGATTTCTGATCGCGTTTGGTTACTAGGGCCAATAATATGCGATATTTGGATCACGGCGGATGTCTTTTGTTGTACGGCGTCGATACTGAATATCGTGGTTATTGCGTTGGATCGCTATTGGTTGATTACTATGAATGTGAGATATACGCATAACTCACGTTTCCCGCGTAAACGCGTGTGTCTCATGATGGTGTTTTTAGCATGGTCTATTGCAGCAACGATATCGTGTGCACCGCTGCTAGGATGGAACGAAGGAACAGAGAAGATGAATCCATATGATTGTCTTATAAGTCAGGATTATTTCTATACCATTTTCTCAACGTTTGGAGCATTTTGGTTGCCACTCGCGGTAATTTTAATCGCGTATTTTCACATATTTCGAATCGCCCGAACGAGGGCTCGGAAGCGGGCCAAATCACGTGCTAGTTGTTCGACAATTAACTCGACGGTGTTTACGGAAATCGCCGAAAAAGTAAAAGGTGCCAAAGGACGGACTAATTCGCGGTCACAAAGTATTAGTCCGCCAGTTTCACCAAGTTTAATACCGGAAAATGAGGAGGAAACTAATATAGCACCTGAACAAGCCAACGGGCATTTCACACCCAACGGAAATGGGTTACCAGCGCCAAAAGACGATACAATTGACCTGAGTCAATCACGCGATTCAAGGGATAGCAATTTAAACCCCGATAATTCTGATTCCCTTTTATCGCCCAATGAACACGTGGTGGTCAATGGCGGCAAACTGCCAAATGACCGAACAAACGGTCATTTAGTATCAAATGGTCACTGCCACCACCACGACGAAATGAGTCATCACAGTGTAGCCCCCGTTAAACAACAACAAACAGCTAATGAAATAACAAACGGCGGGAAATTAGGCCACTCTGAGGCTCAACAGAATGGACTAGGATATGGAACGAATGGAGGTCTTAATGGCTACAAGCGCAATTCTATTTTGGTCAGTAGCAGTAAAGACGCCGAAACAACCGCTAAATCAATGTATATTAATGATAACCATCAACTGCTTCATTCCAAAGGCTCGTATAAGGACAGTAATCTCAGTGATGGTCCTTCGCTATCGGGTGACGGCATCTATAATGAAGTTCCCACGCGAGACAATGTAAAATATGATTGCAAACAATATAGCGAGACGACGCATAACTCAAAAATAGAAAGTAGCACAGAGGATGCTTTAAACAAGTCAGAGAAACCTTTAATGGTCAAGAACGATGGTAAAGCGAATGAAGACATTCGATCAGCGGATGAGTGTAATAACGAACCAATGTCTCCCCATAAAAACGCGAACTCTGGGTCTCCCCATATAAACGGGAACATCATGTCTCTCGAAAAAGACGCGAAAACAATGTCTCCCAATAAAAACGGGAACATCATGTCTCCGCAAAACGACCTTAACACAATGTCTCCCCTTAAAGATACGAACGCTATCTCTCCCCACAAAGACAGGAACCGTTTAGAAAGTCGCGTTAGTGTGACGTTTACCGCACCAACGGCGCAGCAATCCAAGTCATCAGGCCGCGTGGTAAGGAACTACTTTTTTGGCAAACGAGGTCGCCATTTTAAAAAGCTCACAAAAACGCGGCAGAATTCCGGGAAACGCTATAAGCATCGCATGAGAAGTTCGGCTCGAACATTAGGGTTGATTATTGGAGGCTTCTTAATTTGTTGGTTGCCCTTCTTTATTTTGGCAACTATCATGCCATTTTGTGCTATTTGTGCTATGAAGATTCCACCTGGTGTATTTAGTATCTGTTTGTGGTTGGGTTATTCCAACTCGCTTCTTAATCCAGCAATTTATGCCATTTGGGATAAGAAGTTTCGAAAATCGTTTAAGAAAGTGCTGAAATGTTCAATCAATTGGAAACTCGTTTTTAACTATTAGTTTGGTTTTATACTGTCGTTCTATGTGAATAAATTAGTACTCGTATGATTATGTTTTTTATATTAAAAATCGGTATAATTAGAATTTTACTCCTCAGATTAAGGTGATCAAGGATGATTTGACTATTTTTCTCAGTTTATATAAACAGTATTCGTTACTTAAAACACATTATCGATTTCATATAACCAACTTTTATACTTTATTATCTGTTAGGCGCCACACACACACAGGGTTTCGTTAAATAACTTTCGCTTGTCCATTTATGAGATCACGTTCCTATTGAGGACGACGTAATGTTTTATCAAAATAATGTTTCCAGAGACAATGGCATTGTAAAGCAAACTGGTTTATTACACCATGATTAATGAATTATTAACCTAATGGTGTCTGTAACCGTATAAACGTGTGACTCTGCCATTAAATACTAATATGGCCCAGGCATCTAATATGGAACAATGACTTTATGGTAATGATACGATGTTACAACGTCACAAAAAGAAGGGACGCCTCTATTAGATGAACACAAAGAAATATTTATTTATCCAGCAGAATTTATTATACCGTGATTATAAAGTTACGCTGAATTTTTAAAATATTGCATTTCTTTTCAATTGTAATTAGAAAAGCGCTAGACTCAATTGATAATAAAGTTAGGATATGATACATAGAAAAATCACCCAAAAGACGCAACAGGCCGGTCAAAATTACTTTACCAATTCTTCAAAAAAATATATCCTTCTCCGCATAAATCTAATTCTGACGAGCAACGTCATAAAGACGTCGATTTGCAATGTTTTATAGTGTGTTTATAAAATGTTCAAAGGTTATAATCATTTAGCCTTCGGAAAAATAGTATAATAAAGTTCCAGTTATTTGGTTTTATATTGCATTTTTGGAGGGCTATAAAGGGTTGGCCATTATAATGGTATGTGTCAATTTGTGTTTTATTGAACGAAAACCTAGTAACAAATTTCAAATTTGTTCAACATGCAACTTCTACATGCTTATCGAATTCATTTCATTTTAGCGAAATAGTATAAATCGTAAAAAAAAATATGAATAAAAAATACAGCATAACTTAAAGAATGTTCTGATGCTGTTATAAGCACAATATGTGAATATTTTTGTCAGATTTGTTTATATGAACTATTATATTTTCAGCATGTTTTAGTAATAATGAAATATTTGCATATTTTAGCACGTTAAATTTCAAACATATACATGTATTTTAAGTTATTTAAAACTTACATATATAAATTCGACCTTGATTTGAATCTTTATAATAATATGCTTCGAGAGAATACACCATAGTCTAATAACTTAATATTATTCACAATTATTGAAGAAAAGTAGAAAACCAACCATCTTACAATCTGAAAATAATCAATAGACCTCGTATGTATTTTGCATGTCCCAAATGCAAGACATCGATCAACGCCATAAGTACTTGATAATTTTGTCCATATAAACGTTTTCCGGACGACCTTTGTGTTTAGGACGTATGGACTATCAAACTTTAACGTCTCAATGACAACATAAACAAGAAAAATCTTTATTTGACGCTGGGACGTAAAATGACGTTTACAACTTTCATGTTTGCCAAATTAATACCCTTTAAAAGTTGCTTGCGGAAACAAGATTGTAAATATAATCTATGCCAAGTGGAATAGACCATCCCTCCAAAGTCGGAGTTATTCAGCGTCGGAAAATCATCAACATCAAAACTTAAAGTCCACCAACGATATCAGCCAAGCCCGCAACGTACATGCTGGCATTGAAGGACAATGTGAGATCAAACAAGACACCTGAAGATGCAATGCGAAGGCTGGTTCAAAGAGTTGGTATATATTTTTGTAATAATATTTGTGCTATAAATGTTATGCAATTACTTTAGGATCAAAGTGTCTTTTAAACATTGAACTGATTTACTCTATGGTCAAAATATAACTTGGAAGCATGCAGTTCTGCATGTTTGTAATATTCATCTATGAATGTCCAAATCTTACAAGTCAAAAGTGCTGCAGGTTTTTAAAACACAAAATAGCATTAAACATGGGGTTCCAGTGTTAAAAAGATCTAATGAATTCTAACTGTATATCAAACGTTAGGATATGATAGGAAACAAAGTTACTTCAATAAAGCAATATATAATTATATTTTAAATATATTGTATTTGTAAGATCATACTTACAACGAAGTTACACGTATCTATTATTTTACCTGACACCGGACCAGCTACCAACTGACCCAATGCAATAAACAGGCCATGTAGCCCTAAAGCATTGGTCAGCCTTTCTGTTCCCACAATGTCGACAAGCACTGGATGTAAGTTGATGAATGCCACACCTGGAGATAATAACTATCATATTTAAATATAAAGCGATATAGACACAGCGTAAAGAAATTGAAGAATAAATCAACCGCTAGGAGGAGAGACATATTAGGCAAGCGTTTTCCAAAACCCATCGTCTACGGACGTGGCGTCAAATGGACGTTCTTAGCCAAGCCCATACACACATGTCGTGCGACAAAATGCATGTTTGAGCAAATGTGGCTCTTTGTCATACCGAGTGGGGAAAGTCAACTGCTACTTGATACTTTTGATAAAATGAATATCGTCATACAGTTAAAACCACTTTCAATTTGACTATCGTAAGCAAAATCTTTCGTATTCGTTTATTCGTTTCTTCGTATTCGTTTATCTGTGTATTCGTTTATTCGTTTCTTCGTGTTCGTTTGTCTATGTATTCGTTTATTCGTAAGCATTCGTTTATTCGTAAGCATTCGTTTATTCATATTCGTTTATGCGTATTCGTTTATTCATTTATGTGTATTCGTTTATTCGTTTAAGTTGTCAGATTGGAAGTGGTTTTAGCTGTACGTGAAATGGATTTTGCTTGCAGATACGTAGAGAGGTTGCTATACTTTGGGTTTATGTCAATCTTTTCTGGACGTCTTTGCTCGTCGAGGTCACATGCGCTACGTCGGCAAACGTCGGGACGTAAACAGACGCCCGCAAAAGCTTTCATATAAGAACTAAAACGTCTAGTTGATGTCACAGTCGAAAATTACATGGTTAGGACGACCGTTTGGGTTCAACTTACCGCCAAATGCAGCAACGAGTCCAATGAAAACCATGATCAACACAAACGTAGACGTAAATCCAACACAAATACATGCGATTCCCGTTCCAACCATTCCAATACTAAACATGCCGAAGCGATTTACAGGAAACCTCGCCAATGCTAAGACCAGTAAAGGTCTCAATATGAGATTGACCAACCCGTATAAGGATGGTATCATTGCAGCTTTATTCTTGTCTATTCCATCGGCTAAGGCTTTGTTGACAATTTGAGGCATGGAGCACATACCGGCAAGGTTGAATAAAGCAGTTGCTATACCGTATGTGACAAACTGTGGATTTAATAAGAGCCTGAAGTCAATGATCGAGGTAAATTTGTTTTTATAGGATTTTAAAGGATTTTGAGAATCATGGGTTGGCTGAATGAGCTGTTCTGGTGTACCAGTAACTCCATTTTCTGTATTTGCATTGCAATCAAAATTATCTTTAATGCGAGATTGTTGATCAGTCGATGCAGAGTTTTGTTCCAATTGGCTTTCTCTATAAATCGTGTCTCTTGTCATTGAAGCAGTATCAAGAGATGAGAGCTTATGGTTTTCACTGTCGATCATTTTGCTGTTTTTCATTGTAACATCATCATGTGAACCAGACTGTTCCTGGTTTTCTATTGGTCGATGAAAGATGCACAACCATACGTTTTGCAAGATGATTCCGGAGAGCATCTTGAGGCATCCTCGCCAGCCAAAGACATCGATGAAGAAACGCGTTAAAAGAGGACCTAGGGAAATATAAGAAAAATACATTGTAAACGCTTAATATATATCATAAATAGTTGAAGAATCATAGAAATAGATGGGCAATGCGATTAAAAAAAGTTAATTAATAGCAAGAAGTTTGATTTAGATAACAGAATGTTAAAATTTGATACATTTAACATGTTTGGCAGTGTTTCATTTAAGTTCGAAAAGGTTAACACAGGATATTTCATTTGGGACGTCTTGGTGAATGA
>LQRL01082097.1:4309-18028 GCA_001703475.1 Hydroides elegans | reverse complement strand
TATCGCGAAATTTCTCGAAAGCCAAACTGTAACGCCGCGTCAACGTTTTTGAGTCGGAACTTATATAGATAGTTCATCGTTTTATAGTATGATGGTATATTCACCCGACATCCGGTTCGGCCCTCGATAGATGTCTCGAATACCGCGAAATTTCTAGAAAGCAAACCCGTAATGGCGCTTCAACTTTATAAGTAGCGGGCCATTCGTGCTCCAACGGACACATTTCTAGTTCAGACGATAAACAGGTGAAAAATGATGATTATGATATATTGATTTAGAACCTTTAATTTGATACGAAAAGAGCTGACTTTCCGAATACATTGAAATGCCCGTATTCAAAGGCGAGAAAGTACCGAGCAGATGCGAGATATTGATTGCACAGGAGGCAAGCCAATGAACTCTGCTCATTTCATTGTATACACAAGATTTTGTAATAACATATAATCTGATCGATTCTTTTTACCGTCTTATTGATTTGACTTACTTCGACTGCTGTTGAAATATTTCGAGCTTGTTTTTATCGTTCGTTAGTGAGATGTGAGAGGGGATTGATTTGTCCGACTGTCTGTTCGTTCGTCAAGAGCTTAAAAGTTATATGTATGATGGCTTGCCTTAGCGGTTGATGTTGAAATCATATAACAATCGCAACTTCAATCGCATTGAAAGCAAAACAGGTTTTTTAATAGATTCATCAAAGCAAATCATTGCACGGAAAATCAATAAATTTTATGAATGGTCGTTTTTCCCGGTTTGCCCACTTGTTGGGTGCATATTCAATATACCTAGTTGTAGTAACTAACGGTATATAATAAGAATCGCAATAGACATATATCTGGTTGAAGGATAATATCTATCTTGTGGTACTCCCGATAGTTCAGAAACTGATTTACCAGGGCCGCAACTTAACCCAAATCAACAATAATTTCTAACAAGGTTTCCGCCGTCGAAATGGAATTTGTTTATCTTTTTCAACTTCAACTTCAGGAACTCGAATTGCAAAAGTCAAAGGTGTGAGTAAAGATGTTACGGGCATTTGTTGAGAAGTTACATATACGACATTCTAAAGTACCATGACAATTAACACGCACACGAAACCGAGCTTCGTCCAAAACCGATATTCGCTAAGCCGAAATAAACGACGGTCGCATCGTGCGACCGCCAAAATGCATTCATGCTTCATGATGCTATTCATTTGACTGATGTAATGCTGAAATTAAAATAATTTCTGCAGACTATAAAAGTCGCATTATGTTTCCCAGCTTTGTTTATCACATTTCCTTTTTTCATCTTTTCTAAAGGCATATATAATCACACACCTGAATATGCGGGCTGTGGGTGTGTGTGCCTTGATTGCATGAGAAGGCGTAATCTCACAATCTAAGGTGCTGCCACTATATCATCAGCATTCCCAACACTTTTAATCACTTTAGCCACCCCACCCTCACTTTAACAACACCCTACTCCCCACCTCCGACACCCTTTGGAACACAATGACCATTCCCTGACGTGCCCGCAACTTAAAGGGTTCAATGCATTAATATGGTACTATTTGCATCGAGATTGAAGAAATGCGTCACATGACTCCTGATCCATATCATATGACGAAATCAATGATTTATATCAATCATAAGTAAATTTCTGCGAGAAAACCCGATAAATGTTCTTTATCATGTATATTATATGTGGAGTAGATATTCGGCAAAAAAAATACTAAAAATCCATTTTATACATTTATGCAAGGAGCCCTTCACTTCACAATGGAGCCACAGAGGGGCTTTTAAGCACTGAGCTGCCATCTGTCACCAAGCTCACGTTTCCAAAGGAAAATAAATGGACTAGAATTCTTAATAAGACACCGGCCCCCGCACGCATTCGAGTGACATCAAAAGGGTGTGCGTCGGTTAACTCCCTCCTATCGTAACTCGACGAAAGGCTTATTAAAAAGGACCAAGTCGACCAAAGCTTATTAAAAAAGAAGACCAAGGGGTATTTGTGAAGTGTCAATGATGGAGATTTCTGAAGCGTGTTTTTCCCTGATGATGCCATTAATGGTTCTTGAAGAATCCAGGTAAAAAAGTCCCCGGACATAAAGTCTCCGGACATAAAGTCCTCAAATTGGTCAACATAGGACATTAAGTCCCCGGGTAAAAATATAATTTAGAAACATTTATTTTCATTTTTATTTAACGCATATTTGAAGTTATATAGTCTTAAATGACAGTTGATCGTGGTATCAAAAAATCATTGAGAAATTAACATTTTATTTGACATTTTGTCTGGGGTCTTTATGTCCTATGTTGCCAAAATCGTGACTTTATGTCCGGGGACTTTATGTCCGGGGACTTTTTGACCGGATACCGTTCTTGAAGCAACATGAGAATTTACTGCATAATTATAATAATATCTGATAGGTTGCTTCATAGAGGTATCCCCTTGATGTCGCGTTGCATTACTTAAAGGGATTCTCTGCGTCAGGCAACCGTTATTCATACGTCAAACAGCATTAGATTTAGAACAGCTAGACGTCGTTTTTGCTTCGCGATTTGTTTCTTTTCCCATTGAGTATATGCTTTGTTTTGGATTCTTGTAATGGAAAAGCAATTTGTTCAATCAATACCATGATATCTTTGCTAATTGCCGACTTGTTCCCTTATTTTCCATTTTATTTGTTTTACTTGCTCTTTTTGTAGCTGATTGCTCATCACAATTCCCCTTGTTTATTCTCTTATGTTTTAGTTCATTTTTTATGCTTCTTCTGTAAAAAAAATGGCAGGTTCCCTGGAACTCATTAGAGCAGCATGATTCAGTGTCTAATTGACTGAAATAATGCGATTTTTTTCTGCCCACCCGCACGCCATCTATATATAGACTCACTTATTTACATGCATACTCGGTTTTCCTGTCCTTTACCCTCGACTTGGTTTTCCTTTTTTTTTTTTGTTGTTTTCCTATTTTTCCTTTTCTCAATGAGCTACTCGCATGCTTCATTACATACGATAAGCTCACATTAAAACGCCCCCAACTCAGTGGTGACCCAAAGGGGAAGATGTACAGTGCGAATGGGTACCGCTGACCAACTAGTGCTAAATGTCACAATGCAGGTGTGGTATGGGAAATGGGTGGAGGTGGGGTGAGTATTAAGTCGTTCCCAAACGCCCATTTTCTCTTAGGGTTTTCGCGCGAAAAAGAGTTGCAATGCTTCCGTTTATATTGGTGCTAACAGTGCAATTAAATGAGTAATACGGAATTTTCGTGCCAAAATGACTCAAGACTTAAGAAATTATGGGCGTTCGGTGACATAGGTTGCGCCTTTGGCGAGCTGTAAAATGATGATGTAATTCACTGGACAAGGACGGGTGAGGATCTATCGTAGACACAGAGTGCTGGTCCATGGTAATGTTGTGCAAAATAACTTTAACTTTAATTTTGAGCATATTGTACCATTCATAAGGAACATTTCACGCCAACAATATATGTCTGCTTGAAATTAATAATATAAAAAGCATACTATCATGAGCACCTGTCATCATTAGCAGGAACATTTGGCTCCTAGTTTTTTGTTCAAGTGCCGCTACTTTCTAAATTCATTATCCCCAACCATTGTATGTTTAACCCCATCCCCGCTCATATAGCAAGACTCACCCCTATCCCTTTGAGTGTCCACACTGACAAGTCATCTGCTCACTCAATTTTTTTGTTTGGAGATCTGACAGTGATTTTGATTGCATTTTACTCTAAATAAGTGCATTGACATGGAAGATATTGGTTAAACAGCTGTCTTGCGAAAACGACAAGCCGATACACTGAATGCTTTTTAAGTTTTATTTTTTATGATACATGTACTATTTTCAGGGTACACAACAAAAAATACCGACACTGACATAAAGTAATACCGTTTTATAGGGAAAAGATTCTAACGTCATCGTTGTAAATTCTCTGATTACAAGGAGTTTGATGATAAAAAGGAGAATAAATTCATCCACGAATATTATCTTTACAAAGATGAAACTTAATACAATTTAATAATGAGAACATATTATAATCGCACGATTTGTATGAAAAAAGGTGTAGTTTTTGAAGAGGTTGACAAAGGTGCTATACTTTATACAAATGTTATCCTAGCCTCTTTTCCTCCTTTCTCAAACCAACACAAAGGGCTTCAAAATTACATTTTATATTTGAGAAGCTTTCACGTTTTCATGATCAAACGTGCTTAGACGCGTTTAAACCCATACTCGTTTTCTTAAGAGTTGAATAGCTTCAATTTTAATTTTGCCATTGGTGCAAAACCCGTATGTTTTCTGTATACACTTTCAAGGTTTCGGTCTAATTTTTTTTATCAGCTGTTATTTTTCGTTTTCTTTGTTCCGACGGAGGAAATACCTACACTTAATTCTCAAAATTTTCAAGGCAATTATTATTGGGTCTTGAAGCGTACTGTTTTGTTCCGATCAATTATAAACAGATGCATTCGACATAGAACATTGATTCACTTTGGAATATATCATCCATTCAATTATAAGTGCACATTGAAAGTGTTTTAGAAAATTTTGTTTACAAGGGCCATTGATTAAAATCTAGGTATGGCATATGTACATATAATTTCAGGTGATGATTTAGGCGTTCAGTTCTTTTAAAGATGGCGACTTTTTATTTTTATTTACCGTATACACCGCTGCATGACTTGTCTACTACAGTAACATTTTCATCATAAAGTTTCATAATACAAATCTCACTCTGACATGTAAAATTATGTAAATGCAAAAACAGATATCAGGTAGACCACTCTTCTATAAATATCACATGGAACACTATGTTTAAATGTCATGAAATATGAAATACACCCTTTTGATAACCCTATTTTTGCTCCTCAATTGTTGCTTTCAAAGTTCATTGGTTTCCACTCGCAACTAATAATGGATGAGGGTTATTCTGCTCAAGGATACGTGATGCTTTGAGGTAGCTACTAATAATTGAAGCTTATGACGTCAGCGGGTCCTTTTCTTGTGGTCGCTAGGATATGGAATAAGGTACAACGCATCCCCAAGAATTATTTGGTTTCGGATGTGATGGTGTTCCAAAATACAACAAATATGCGGTTTTGTTTTGAATTTTGGTTAAATTCATATTTTATCACAGTTTTGACGAGGAAACTGGCCTTAATATCATGGGATGTTTTGAATGGGTAAACTTCTTTTCTGTTGCGTCGTTTCCATGAGTTTATCTAAATTTTCCCTATTTTGAACCCAAAACGGCCGTTGTATCCATAGTCACCATGCTTGTCACATTGTGGCGACGAATAAAGAAAGGTCGACCGCCCACGGAATGCGCTCAACTACAGGGCATTAACAGGGTCTTTCTTGTATCAGTGTCACAGATTAAAAAAAAATGGTTGAGTATTTTTACCGAATCACACGTAAACGGTGACTGGATGATAAACAAAATTAAGATAATCATAAAAAAAAACAGGAATGAAACATAAGTATTTTGATCAAATAAACACGATACAGATGTTGGAGCAAATATTGAGTTGGTACAACATAGTTTCTATCAATGTGAGTTAATTAAAATGGACTATAACGGAGGGGGTGTACTTTGCTAGCTCTAGTTTCTATCAATGTGAGTTAATTAAAATGGACTATAACGGAGGGGGTGTACTTTGCTAGCTCACAAACATCACCGCGAGATCTCTTGCGCTACCCTTGGTATGTGGCCAAGAAAATATGACCCAGAAATTTATAGACCTATGCATATTTTCTTATATAAATATATATACACATATATATTCACATACAATATACCAACAAAATCTATGGGTTTACCCTTGGTTATGGCATTGGCAACACCTGAATGCCACGGCTGATGCCCATTCAGCGGTCAAAAACAATATATTGATGTCTCTGACGTAATCAACCAGCCTCGTTCACATTTGTGTCCTTGTTACGAGGACCCATCTTGTTATGCTGAGAGAGTGAGTGGCCATATCGGTGGAACTTGAGAAATGTTTGACATTTTTAAAAATCTCTTTGACTGCAAGAGATTCTTGGGGAATCTGCAAAATCCTATACAGGATCGGCGAAGGAAGGGTGGGTTTTCTAGGAAATTTATAATGAATTAAGACATCCAGTTGTTAAAATCGGAAGTTGCTCATATGCACCTAGGTAAAATGGAAAAAAAGGACTTACGAGACCCATATGTGAGACACGATTTTAAATGCACCTGTTATCACGTCCCAAAGTCAGTCGAAGTAACATATTGGTATTAAAAAACATTTTGTTTTAAAAAATATTGTTTAACAGATTTTTGTATGTTTTCAGACAAATTCTTAAAGAATTTAGTCTCTTGGACACCTGTGTGTGTGTCGCTTTTAAATTGTGTATTGCTCTTTCAATCTTCTTATAAACATTATAAAAAAATAAAAAAAAAACACTTTACATTTCGAATACTTAGAAATTAACGTATTTTTTTCTGAGTCTCTAGTGAGTAAGTAACTATGAGTCACTGTTAAAAGTCCAAGGTTCACAATTTCTATGGATACACATTAGCAGTCATCATTATCGCAATAAGTTAACTATTAAAATGATCACCTGGCAATTATATCCATCGTGACCAATAGTGATATAACACATTTAAATGTGTGTCCTTCCCTTCCTAGAAGTCACTGACCGCTGCCCTTAAGCACCCTGTTGACGTCACACTTAGCAACGGGATGTTGGTCAGCCTTGGTTACCGACGTCCATCTTATCTATCAGCCTTGTGTTTCATGGCTTGTTTTTCACAGGCGCTTTCCGCCCATTTAAAGGTGTAAATGATTGTGTCAATCTCAATAAATATCGTCACGGTTCCCCTACTTTTCTGACACCACCCAATCCTTCTTCCGCTCGCACACTCTCTCTCTCTCTCTCTCTCTCTCTCTCTCTATCTCTCTCTCTGTCTGTCTGTCTCTCTCTCTCTCTCTCTCTCTCTCTCTCTCTCTCTCTCTCTCCCAACAAATTGGCGAGTAAATGTAGGTGGTTGAATCCACAAGAGTTAAGTTATTGATGTTAAGCCAATTGAGTAAGGTGACATTGGTGCTATATCATCTGATCATATCGATAAACGAATTAGTAACGGAACTTGCCCGCTGTCAGTGATGAATGATCTTGACGTGTTTGTTTATTAGCTCCTTTTGCTATTTCAATATTTGTATGTTGTCAGCAAAATTAGCCTTTTACTCAAATGTGTTGTTATTGATGGGGATGAGTGCTATATACTCACAAAATCTTGAGTCTTGAATCATTATCATGTGATCATAGTTTAACATCTTTTAGACACTAATGTGACAAAAGCGACTTTTCAAAGACTTAAACACGGTTAAACGTTAGAGATAAAACAAGAAAACAAGTGTTTGTTTCCAGCTTGTGATTATGTTTTCGGTATCAACCCAGACTTCTCTTTTGAATGTTTTCGTTTAATCGTATCATGGATAAATAAACGAGACCCTGGTCCTTTTTCGAGGATACACGATATTTGTCTTGACCAAACCTTGGTGACGGACATTGCAGACGATAACATGTTTTCTCGATCAATTACAAAATGTGTCCTTTGCGCCTTATTAAAGGTAATAATGTCCTTATCACATTGTCATAGCAATAGTCATGGCTCGGCATGTGTTCCTCATTTTACTGAGAATGCCACAATTAGCCTTCATTTAACGTGTAATACCTTTGTTAATTTGAAAATCCTGGAAATACATAGCGAATAAGTATCTTTAAATTGACACTCAAGTGCAAACCTTTGAAATTCAATTGTCATCTTTTACCGGTAATTTGTTTTGCTAAGTATGTGAGCAGATTCCTGGAAAACAAACCACTTACTCATTGTAAGATTCTCATCTCTTTTATTGGCCACTCATCACGCCACGACTACTTTGCTTGAGCATTGGCTCCCCCAACGGAAGTAATCTGTTAGGGGATCAGAACCTATTTTCTCAGTAAAACATTCGGAAATATTCTAAGTTTATGCAAGATATCTGAAAAATATACCGGGTATATGTATATATTCATGTAACGTACTATATGTGTTGGTTTTGCCCATTTGAAGTTTCCTGTATTTTACAGGTCATCATCCAGATTTCCATGGACATATTTTTAGTGTAGACATGTAATAAGTAGACTTTGATTTTGATAAATAAGAAAAGTTTCCGTCGGTGATAGCCATACATATCAGGTTTGATTAACCACTTAACAGCATGGCGATTCTTTTGCCAGACCAGTGGTGCCACCAAGCACCGGAAGTACTCTGGAATCTTGACCAGTGTCCCTTCTCAATGGTCAAGGGAGAAGCCAAGGGGATTCTGCTGCCACTTATTTGATGACGTAGACACATCATAATGCGTCCCATGCCTAACGATGTCCATACTTAACGATGTTTTTCAGCCTTGTGTGCTGGGATAGCCTTGCTCCCATAGAGGGTCGTTTTGTAAGCGCGAGCTGTTGTTTATACCCTAGTGGCATCTCCGGTTTGCGCGAAAACAAACCTTGGTGGCCCATCTGAGAGAGCAATTTATTCGTGTTCATGTTTGATTAGGTCCGTCCATTTGTATTAGATTAAATTTCATTAATCTAAATTAGTTGTGATAAACGGTAACAGTAATGGTTTGCTGTTGTCAACAGTAGAGGGGGTTGGGGAGGGGGTTGTGACACTTGTGTCGAAAGTGACCATATCATATGCCTGAACACGTCCACATTCACACTCGACTTCGCTATTTGGTTCAATATATAGTTGACCAGTTTGTATTCCTGATTCTTAATAACCTCCATTGTATCTTTAGACTTTCGAAATTGACAATTTTATCGAATGAAATCTCGAAGCATTTTTGTGCGAGTCCGACTATATTGTTGTTCTTTGTTCATCTCTGTCTTTGCATTTATGTAAATAATATGTATAGCGTACCTAGCGTATTAATGTTTCGATTTTTCGAAGACCGTCATAACTTTATATGTTATGTATAAAAAAACTTTAACAAATGATTGTATTCGATGAATCATGTATGACATACCGTCATATACTTTTTATTTTGCATTGACTTGAGTTGTATTGATTATGCATAATTGTTTCGATATGTGACAGACCATGTTAATATATGTATATATTTGCAGCTGAAAAAGTACACGGTTGCGCGGTCGGTGATGGACCTCAGCATCATGCTGGCGTTGCAGCCACTGACCGAGTAAGGAAACAAAATGACAACCCATATATTTAAATATATACTCTATATATTAAAAAAGACTTTGCTTTCGCGCATAAGGTATATTCTAGATACCTAAAATTATTTTGATTTTTCCCGAACAAGAATGGCGTTCACATCCTTGCAATAAGTGTTTTTTTTTTTGCTCTTGGCTGTGAGAATATATTTTTTATATAATTAGCCCTAAACTGTTTTACTCGATATTTTGAGTTTTTGGGTTAGCAAAATTCACAGTTTGAAGGAGCAAGCGCAAAAGCTAAGTCTTTGTCTCTTACATTTCTACTCCCTCTTTATTTACTCTCCATATTCAAACAATAATTATCATTGACCTATAATTATGTATGCGACAGTTGAGAAGATATCGAGTAGGCAGGTTTTTTCAAGCTGACCCGAACCTCATGCTCACCCTTCAGAGCGTATCTGAGTAAGATCTCTATGTGTCGGTAGCTGAGACCATCCCAATAACAAACCACCCGCTCGTTTGTTTATGACACCAATTCGATATGTCGGAAAAGGGATTGTTCCCATTCCGAGCACGGCTTTACTAACATAATATCGGCATTTATTTGAAAAAATCTAAAGGTTATTAAAACAGTTCCATTATTTTTTGTTTTAAATGTATGATACAACAGAAGCAATTTAGGCACAGTAAATTTCCTTTAAACATATTTTCGAGTAACATTTATGTTTTGCAACATGATTTGAGGAACACTTAACATACACTTTGCATCGGTATACGGTCACGGTTTCCTTGAGCGAAACACATAACAAATAAAAGGTTTGGTTTAGGAAGTCATCGAAATGGTTAATCCTAAGAGCATGAACTGTCTATGTTCCGTTATAAATGTAAATTGATTGTCTGATAATTACCATGACAACATGCCCTTTTCTCTATTTTCCTTGTATGTTTAAAACCTTATATGTAGCATTTTGTGACGATTTAATATTAAATAACTGATATATGTATATTTGGCCCCGATAAAAAATATTTTTCCTTTAAAACCTATAACATATTAATTAAGCATTATTAAATGCTGTGTGATTTTGCCATGACATATATCAATTCAATTTATCTTTACAGCTGTGATGACGAGTCCCTGCTTAGCAACCACGCCGTCATCACGGACCGCCATGGTAACCACTTCCAGTATCAACTGAGTCTCATCGACCTTGACCCCAAGCCAGTGTGGAAGGGCATCGACAAGTGGCATCGCGAAAACCAAATGGTTAACGACATATACAAACAAATGTAAGGGCTCAGGTCATTATTTTGTTAAATGTATTTTTGAGGGCCTCACGTGTATTTGTAACTACAAACAAATATAAGGGCTTTTGTTTTAAACAATAAACAGCTCTTTTATTTTAATGTATTGTTGATTGTCGTTTATTTACTGTAATAGTGTAATCAAAAGTTTACATTTATTTATAAGTACAAACAAATATAAGGGCTTTGTTTTGATGAAAAGTCACTCTCATTTCTGCTTTTGGTGTCAACTAGATGCCTACCGAGTAAGCAGATTCGCATTTTCATTTAGTTTTCGGTGGTGCTTATGATTATCTAGTTTTGGTCGTCATTACATTTCAAATTAGTAACACACGAAATAGTTTCGTAATAGTCATGCCTTTAAACTGAATATTTTCGAAGTATTCATTTCCTCTTGCTTTCATTGCTTCACAACGTGTCTTTGCGGAACCATCAAAACCTCTCCTTTTCATATACGGTTACAGTAGAAGTCTATGTACGGGAAGTTTGAACATTCGTTTGTCGGTTTAAAACTTTTTAAGAGGCATTTCCTTGCGTTTAATATCCTTGTTTATGAATACTGTCAAGTGCTAATAAAAGTATGCCTGTGGCTAAGATGAAATCACATTGTCGCGTAATTCACGATATATTTTTGATCCGCCGTTTATCACATTCAAGATAAGCTGTTCAGAATACCCAGGTAACTTTACCTCGTTGAATTTATGATTGTCGTATTGAACAAGTGTCCTAGAATGTTCTCTTGCGTTTCATTCAACTTTTCGACCTGCGTTTCTATTTAACTATAATTTAAAGTTGTAATAAATTGCCATGTTACCATGAAGCCTTCGCCGTATTTTATTTCCCTCAAGGCATTGGAACTTGTAATAGTGCAAGACTAAATTACGTCTTTTGATATTAGCTTTTGCGTCACAGTTGGTATTTAGTTGTTATTCGACCTTCTGCATGAACCAATTTTTATACTTGTATCCTTAAAAGATTTTAACGACAACGAAAATCTACTTGGATAAATTGTTATAAAAAGTAAAAAGGTTGAGCTGACGTCTTAAACGATTTTTTACGCTTTAGATTGCCTTCTTTGGAATTCTTGCATCCCGGACAGGTGACTACTCGGTAATCAGATTGAAAAAAATCTTATGAAGGTAGACAGACCTATATTTTTTTTGCGATTGATAAACAAGGTACATGTAGAAACTTTCACGAAGACATCATCGCATCACCCTACAGTAACAGGTTGATATTAATTAAATTGCCACCATATCTTACGAATCATATTTCATCGTATCACCGATATTCAATGCGATTTATGGTAATTCGCGCAATCATATCACGAATTGATATCACTTTCGCATGATGCCACCTGACTTCTTCAGCTATGGTACCTGCCACAGTCTATCAAACTTATAGATTGACACACCACATGTCCAGTGAAACGCTATTTGCGTTATATTGGCACGAACGTGAGATTGCGAATTTCCAAGATGACAGCGGTCTGAGTGGCCAGTCTCTTGCTATAGCAGCTGTCAGGTTGTCAGCAACTTTTTCACACTTGTGTCACACACTTTTCATATACAGATTAATGCCACACTATAGATGGGTTAGCTGTACAGGTAATAAGAATTTCCGCAGGAGGTTTCAGTCGAATGTTCATTTGTGTGTGTGGTACATGAGAGCGGAATGTCTTATCAGACTGTTGCCGAGTAATTGAATTAAAGACATTAAGATTTGGACACATATTTATCGATATTTTCGTCATATATTTATCGTTACTGGATTTCATTTCCATCACGTTTCATTATTATTTTTTTTGCATGTTACAAATTGCTTAAATCAGGTAGCTTGTTTTGAGTGCTTCGCATAAAAGTTTAGACGTAAATACTTATCTTCTATAAAGTTTGATTTGAACTGATATCATTTCTAACGTGCATTATATCAGCAAAGCATATAATACTTGAGCCTTATAACGCGTCATTAACCAGCATTGCGACATAAATTATTTTTCAACTACACAATAAAGCGTTGCTTTATATCAGCATATCTATTTTGTTGTTTTGTTTTCAAGCCATTTTCTGGGACTTATCTTTGACAACAGAACAGATGTTTGGCAACAGGCTTTTGGTAAAACGGCACGAATATATGTAAATAACCGCTGTATCGTTAAATCTGTCTGTCCAAATCTACAAGACCAATTTGGCACTGTTGATTTATTGTTGAACTTTTGGTTTGATCATAGAATACATACAGATACATACATGTATATCTTTGATAAGAACTATGTTACTCGTTATTGCCTGGATTCCCATGCACGTCATCCGGAGCTTCCTGTCGCAAAGTTGAAGTGTCCCAACCCATTTTATAACAAACAACTGACCATTACATTTATGGTCACCATTAACCGGAAGGGGGGGGCGGTTATTGGATAGGCCTACCATTAACTGGATGGTGTGGGGGTTGGTATGCCTAGATATAAAGTGCTTGCTGGTTTCCATCGTCAACAACTGCGCATAAGCCGCGCGCGTGTCTAGGCCTCTAGACGTTGCAGAAGGCTTGAAAACAAACTAACCTTGCGTTCTGAACTAAGGGGGACCAGTTCCGTTATAAACAGGCTTCTTATATTATCCTGCCCCTTTGTGAATGAGATTGAGAGGTGAAGACTAAGGCTGGCGCTTGGCAATGTTGATTCTATGGTGGCAAGGTGAAGCTTAAGATATAGGTTGTCTGTAGCTACGGAGTGTATAGCATGTAAGATTTATAATCGACGTGTTGTTTATTTGTTACCTTAGTTTATAATTAACTATGAATTTGAATGACGGAATTTCATAGCATAACTACCTTCCTTAAGGTGAATCAGCTGAATAAACAACGGTAATCAACTTAAAAATTCAAATGGGCCATAAAATAGTTTACATGTATATGAAACGTTACGTAAATAATTTATGATTATTAAAACAACACAAACAATTGATTAATTTCCAATTTGCATAATTTATATTGTTTGTTTTTTGTGTTTCTAAATTACAAATTAATCGCTGTGTTGCAGATGCTTGACTCTACTTTGTCAATAAAAAAAAACAACTTACAGCGTCAGAGAAATTAATATGCGAGATACATTATCATTAGAAACCTCCGCCATAAATACACATTAGCTTAAATATGATAAATGATTGACCTTTCTCACTTCTTTTTGTCATTCAAATGGCCACCGGTTATTATTGGCAAATGCAATTTT